>JAJMFC010000083.1:0-54184 GCA_030574475.1 Trigonopsis californica
GAGAGTGCTTGCTTGCCTCAGATAACGTGATTCGTGTTATCTTCTTGAGATTGTATAACTGTTAAAGGACTGGTCCGCTAGATCAATGAAATGCCTATTACAGCAAAAGGTAAAGTAAATTTATTCAAATTTTTTTTTTTTTTTTGTTGGACAAACCTCTATTATACTGCAAGATTTGGATAAAGACAAGTAACCTTTTGTGAAATAGTCTCAATATCAAGACAAATATTTTCAATATCAATATTATTCTTTATTATACCAGATCTTTTATTTGATGGATCAAAATAAATGAAATTATCAACTTGATCAATTTTTGCATTTATTTTTGCATTTGATAAAATTTGTGCAGCCATTTCTTGAATATTTTCAATATTATTATTCATTGATGAAATACCTAATAAATTTGGTAAATCTAATAAATTTATATTTAAATAAATTTTTGATGCAGCTAATAAATTATGTTGAATAACTGCACAATCTAAGACTGTCATTTCACATGTTGCAAATAATACAAATGCGCTATGATGTTTAGATAATTTATGTGAAAATTTTTCCTTTTCATCAATTGTAATGAGTTTATCCATATACATATTTTCCAACATTGTAAATTCATCTGCAACAGCTTCTGGTGAATCAATATCACGATATAAATTACTTAAAACTCGTGAACGATCTGGTCCTGCTGGTGATAATACTCCACATATAATTGCTGATGATAAACATAAATTTCTGTCTTGTTGATGAACAATTGGCAATGTAGATAATTGGTAATATTTCATACATGCGTCCAAGAATTTGCACTGTGAATCAAGAATTCTCGCTTGACATAGTTTAAATCGTATTTTCAATTCTTCATCCTCGTCACCTTGTGATTGTAATTTTGGTAATAATAATGCTGCACGATTAAGATACAATTCAGCACCTACTGTGTCATCAATTTCAAGTAAATCACAAACAATTCTAATCCATGTTTTTAACTTGAATCTATCACTTATAAATCTCTGTCCAGAGTCCAATTTAATTGGTTTTAATACATTTGCCGCTTCAAAGAATGATCCATTATTCTCATACATGTCGGCTAATTGAAACCTGATTTCTGCATCTTGTTCTTCAAATGATACTAAATGATTTGATATCAATTCTAGCATACCAACTAGCACTCTTTCTCTTTGTGATGGTGGTATAATATTACCGTTGTTATCATTCCTTATTATCCAACTTATTACTGGCCTTGTAATGATCAGTCCTAGTGTCTTTGAATTGACCATGTGTTTAATAAACGTATTTACATTATCGATATCTTTGACTAATAACTCTTCAAGAAGTCTCGTTTTATCTGCTTGACTTGTCGTTTGGTCATCTGCAATTTGCTGAATTTCCTCTCTAATATCCATTTTCTGGTTAGGTGGGTTGGTGTAACTTACTTCATCAACCACCATAATGACCTATATCGGTTGGTGGTTAGTTTTCACCATCACCATTTTTTCGGCTGTGATTGCTAACAAGGTCAACAAGGCTTGTCCTTACGCTTATTTGGTATATAATCTATTGCGTTTCTACTGGTTGTTTTAAATAATACTAACTCGAAACATATAGGATGAGATCTTTCACATTCCCCAGACACTTGTATACTATAGAGGAAATTTCAAGCAATGGGATCCAAAGATTACTACACCTCCAGGATTGTACCTGCTGGCATGTATATATACACGGAGTTTGATGTTGAGTCCTACTCCGGGTGTGTTGCGAAGTCTTAATTTAATTGGCGTTACAGTTGTGATCCCATATATTATTGATATAGGGTATATCATTGCATTATTCCCATTGGTATACTTTTATGGGTTTTTATTCTATACGGATGTGTGGTCGTTAATTGCAGTATTATGTGCGTGGTCGTGTGCTGTGAAAAACGATACCTACGCGTCAATTCTTGCATCTGCAATATTTATATGGCTTAGTCTTTGGTTTAGACAGACTAATATTATCTGGGGCATTTTTGTGTGTTTTGTAGCAATTGTTGAGGGACAAAAAGAAGGGACAAGCGGAGGCATAATTAGTGATTTGATATGGTTATTAAAACAGGCAATATTTAAATCCAGGACAATTATAAAGACATTTCTCATTTATTTCATAATTGATTTCATACCATTTGGATACTTTATATACGAGAATAATGGCATTACACTTGGTGATAAAGGGAATCATAAACCAGCTATTCATATTCCACAATTATTTTATTTTGCATTATTTACTGCAGGATTTTCATTACCATCATGGATTTCTATAAAGTGTGGATATGAATTCTTTAATCATATTGGAATTTATCCATTAAAATTAAAAAAATTGATTAAAACTATATTTATTCTATTAATAATGATGATTATTGTTCATATGGATACAATTGAGCACCCATTTTTATTATCAGATAACCGTCATTATATATTTTATATATGGAGACGTATTATCAAAAGGATGCCATATCTATCATGTTTAGGATATTACCCGAGCATATGGGTATTATTGCGCCAATTGAGACCACGCACAAGGCAAGACCATTTAATTGATTTTGCACTATTAATATCAATCATATTGGTACTGGTACCTGCTCCATTGATTGAATTTCGTTATTATGTATGTCCATATACATTTTGGAGAATATACACATATCAAAGAAATGTTAAACAACAATCAAGGATAATAATTGAAATTCTCTGGTACATGATTATCAATATTCTAGTCTTGAGTATCTTTGTTAATTGGACTTTCCAATGGGATAGTGAACCAGGAGCTATCCAAAGATTCATGTGGTAATAATAATTGACTAGCATGATTGAGGTACTTTTTAGCATCATCTTGATGATGACCAATTAAAAGATATGCAAATGCACCATATAAATAAAATAATCCATCTTCACTATATGGTGGTTGCAATATTAAATCTTGAATTTTATCAATTGCTAAATGAGATTGATTATTCAATATAAAATATTCAATTAACCATAAATTATAATATGGAGCCCTTCTTAATGATACTCTTTTACTGTAGGGATAATTTATAATAAACCATTCAAGAAGTTTAACTGAATTTACGTCAATTTCAATAAGGTATGGAGATATTTCACGAATATCATCTAAATGATGAATTAATAGACTTGCTGCACGCGATGCTCGTTTATAATCTCTTTTTTGAATACATAAATCTAAGATATTTTGGAGTGCATTAATATGGCTCCTATTTACCATTCTCTAAATTTTTTTTCTCGGTGTAGTGGGAGCTGTCAAAATTTGAAAGACCCCCCCCTTGGGTTGTTTCTGTTGCTCTTCGGTTATCTTTGCTTCCCCCCCCCGACGACAACCGCTTCTCTTCCTTCCCCCCCTTTTTCTGTCTATAAACTCAAGTTTCAAATCAACCTAAAAAATCAAACATGGAATCACTTCGAGGAGGAATCTCAGGGATTGGAGCATCAATCTCACCATTTGCTAAAAGAACACAGCGAATGATTCAAGAGAAATTTGGTAATGTTGATGATGTTACTGAATTGCCTCCAGATTTTGTTGAACTTGAGAATAAAACGGATGCATTGAGAACAGCAGAGAGTAAATTATTATCAGTAATTTCAACGTATGAATCTGAAGGATATGATTATCCACCTAATTTAAAGGAATCATTAATGGATTTTTCTAAAGTTGTATCAGAAAAGGCCCAAAATTTAGCACATGCAAATAATTTAACAGAAGCACAATCAGCATTAATTGCGTCAAATTTAAAGAAGACACCAAAGACATTAAATCATGCAATTTCAAGGGCAGCACTTGTTGGTGCACAAGAAGTTGGACCGAATGAAGTATTTGGAAGAGCACTTGAAGAGTATGCACTTGCTCAAGAGAAAGTTGGTCAAGCAAGATTAAATCAAGATGCATTGATTAATTCAAGATTTAATACACCATATAGATCACAATTAACAACGACAATGCAAGTTGCAACAAAGGCACGTAAAAGGGTTAATAATACGAGATTAAATTTAGATTCTGCAAAATCACAAGCAAAGCAAGCAAAACCAGAAAAGATGGATGAATTAAGAGCACAAGTTGAACATGCAGAAGATGAATTTGTAACTGCAACAGAAGAAGCAGCAAGTGTAATGAAGAATTTACTTGAATCACCTCAACCAATTGTTAATTTACAAGATTTAATTGAAGCACAACGGGATTATTATTTTAATGCTTATCAAGCATTAAATGATATTTTACCTGAAATTCAGCATTTGGTAAATCAAGATGAGCATCATGAAGATGATGAAGATGATGAATTGGTTAAGCCAAGTGGTGGTGATAAGGAGGATGACGAGTAGTAGTAGTAGTTTTTTTGGTTTTTGTTTTAGTTTAATTATATAGTGTTTTAGTTTTAGTTTTTTATTTTTTTTTTTGGATTAGTATATATATATATATTTGTGTATGTATACAATATAAAAAACGGACATTTCTAGTGCCAAAGAAAAGAAGAAGAAGAAAACGCCCATTATTAAGAATTTTCAATCAAAGATAGAAAACTCTGCGATTGTGCAAGCCGTGAGTAAAAAATTTTTCTAGGGTATGAATCAGGAGAAATTAATAATCTTTGTGAAGAAATTCCAAGTAATGGATTATTATTATTTGAATTATAATGAATAATTTTCCATTCCCATTTATGCCTTTTATTATTATTATTTGTCGATAGAAGATTTAAATTATTACCTTTACATGCCTTTTGAATAAATGATATAAAATCATGTATATTAAATTCACTAGTTGTGGTTGTAGAATTATGTAAATAATAATTAACTGGGGTAAGAATTCTCATGGTTAAATTATTAAAATGATCAATTATTATCTTGTCAATATCAATATCCTTTGATTTCTTTTCAATTAATTGTAAAAATTTCCTATCCTTTACAAGCATTGTTGTTGGCTTTTTCATATTCTTCTTTCCTTGTTCAATTCTAAATGAATGTGATCGACGTGATTTTATAAAATCACCACTAGTTGATTTTTTTGGTTTTTTTTTTTTCTTCTTTGTCTTTTCAATATCAACTGATGATGGTTTTAATTCACTCTCATCAACACTTGAATCATCATCATCATCTTCTTCATCTTCTTCATCATCTGATGATGATTGAAATTTTCTTCCACCAAGTTTAAATACATATAAATTATTTGAAATTAATCTAGGATTTGTAAACCCAATTAACAATAATTTATTATTATTACCATCATCATCATCATCATCACCATTAGAGAAATCAAATAATGTCGCATATTCTTCAATTTTTAATGAATCCAATTGTAAGGGATTTATTAAATATGATAAACATGATATTGCTGATGATGTAATTGTTGGTGAATCTGCATGAACTGCAAATGGTTTATTTAATATTAACATTTCATACATTGTATAAATGTCGTGAATATTCTTTAATAATGGTATTATATCTTTCCATGATCCAAATGGTGAATTTAGTATTATTTTTTGTTTATGTTGTTGTTGTTGTTGTCTAGTATTTGTATCTTGATGTTGATCATCAATGTCTATATGAAATTGTGTATCAAGTAATTCAACATGAAAACAATTTGGTCCATTAAAACATGGTGGATCAGGCCATTTTGTATCAATTTCATAAACTGCTCGTTTCAGTATATCCGACAAGTTTTGCTCCTGTTTATTCAATATTGAAATAACATGTAACCATTGTCTGAATAAATTTGGATAATTATGTAAACTCAACAATAATAATGATGATTGTTTGTACCCTCGTTTACATGTTGCATCTTTATTACAATTATAAAGGCATGTAACATGAACAACATGTTTTGATGATTGCTGTATAAATCGAAATATATGAATTGAGCTCGTTGAAACTGATCGTTCAGGGAACGCAGAAAAGCAGCTAAAAAAAAAAAAAATAGCCCTCATTAGCAACCCTGCTGATAATAAATAGTAACAAAAAAAAAAAAAAACCATACATCTTCTTTTGATCCTGTTGTGAAAGGGGTACATTCGGATAGACGAGTTGAATCTCTAATAATCCATGTTAGAATGGTCAACAACTGGTTAAAAGGAAAAAACATACCTGGTCCAATATCGACGTCGAAATCCACCACAACAAAGCACATGGCCCATTTTGAGAATTGTGATTCTTTTTTGGCTGTAGACATTGTTGGTGGTGGAGTAAATTAGCCGGGGAAAGGGTGGATTTAATCACAAAATAAAACAAAAAATAGAAATAAAATAAAATAAAATAAAATAAAATAAACCAGACCAGACCAATTCAGATATAGATTAAAGTAGAAATAAAATAAAATAAAATAAAATTAAAAATAAAATAAATAAAATAAAATAAAATAAAATAAATGAAAAAAAAGTCCACTTCGTTAAACAACTCTATTTCCCAATTAAATTACCCTGATTCCAACCCCCAAGGAAGGGTCCCTTTTTTCTTCTCTTTCCCCCCTCCAGTCAAAACACAAAGCAGGGACGGACGAGCAACGATGGTGGATGTTGATGATTTAACAATCCTTAAAAGACAATCAGCTTTATTGAGTCATATTCAGTCGAGATTATCTCAAGTTCAAGCAGATTTAAAAAGACGTATTGCTAATAGTAATTCAATTAATGGCAATCATCATCATGATGATGTTGATATTATAGATAATTTTAAAGATGATGTTGAAGAAATGATTCAAGATTCAATCCGTGTTGTGAATCATCAAGCTTCACTTCGTCAGCAGCAGCAGGGTGGTGGTGATGAAGAAGATGATGATTATGAACCAGTCCTTGATGATAATTCACCGGGAAATGATGATTATTATGAACCATTGGATGTGCCAGATTTTAATAATCATAATAATAATAATATAAGAAAAAGATCATCACCACCACCATTACCACCACCAAAGACAACTGAAGATTTAAACCCTCAAAGACTTCGTCTTTTACATGATGGTGGTGCTGTTAAACCTGATGATGATGATGAACCACCACTACCACCACCTGTATCACCACCAACACCACCAAGGAATAATAATAATAATAATAATAATAGGTTTAGACGACAGCCACTTAGTCCATTACCACCACCACAATCAAAGTACCCAGATGATGATGTATATCGACGAACTTTGCCAAAATCATCAAGGCCACCACCGAATAGGTCCTTTTCTAGACAACCACCACCACCACCTAGATCATATCAGAAACGACCAGTAACACCACCATCGGCACCTTCTAGATATAAACGAGCAAGATAAAGAGAAATCTATCATTATTGTTGTTATTATTATTGTTATTTTCTATCTATTGTATAATATTTTTATTTTTTTATTTATTAAAATTCAATAGCAGCCTGTAAATCATCAGCATTTAAAAAGTCAACACCAATTTTTAAAAATTGATTCCATAAATGATTTCTAATAATAACAGGCCATTCAGGAGTATTCCAAAATCTTGTCATGATACCAATTGAATGAGCATCATGAATAATTGATTTTGCATTATTTAAATGACCATCACTCATTCCATTCCAATTTGGACGACCAATTAAATCAATAAAATTCCCTGATGCAATTGGACATGTTGTTGAATTTGCCCACCAGGTTTCATTTATCTTGCCTAATGGACAATCAACAAAATAATCTCTATAATCAAGATTTGCAATTATCTCTGATGGTACATTACCAGTACCAATTATTGTAATTGGGCCCCATATAATTTTATCCCCATCCCATACTGTAAGATAATTTTTACTTCTTAATGATTGTAATTCATCAACAACTTTATCCCATGTTTTTATACCATGAGTTTTAATATCCACAAATAAATATAATGTTTGACTTGTATCGGTACCAAAGACTCCATGAATTGTTTCTTGAACTGGGTTTGATAATTTTGGTGGTGTATTTGCCATATCAAGAATTTCTTCAAGGGGTTTAATATACATATTTAAGAATCTTTTTGATCTTCTCAATGAGTACCAATTATGACCAATATATAAATCTTCATCATCATTTGTTAACCATACATCAGCTTCAACAGATTGAACACCTATTGATATTGCACGTAATAATGGATAATCACGCCAATAATCATTATGGGAATGAATCATACGTATTGGTATACCTGGTTTTACTGGTCTTATAACGGGTATATATGATGATGATGAATTTTGTTGAATCTTTGAATATGAAAAAAATCCAATCGTTGAAATTATTAATACAAAACATGCTCCAATTATAAAGTATCCAAATAATGATATTGTCCTTTTTGATGATATTGTTGATAATACTGAACTCCTTCTTGGTGGTGCTCCTGGTTCTGGATTTGAATCAACATCATTATTATATACGGGATTTAATTCAATATCAGGAACTGATGATTGTCTTTGATTTAGCAGTGAATACTGCTCAAATCGTGGATTCATTATTATTTTCTTTATTTTTGGTGGTTAAAAGAATTGAAATTAGACTAGAACAAATTCGTGTCCAAATTGGGTATAGAAATAGAAGCAATTTTTCAGGGCACGTGCTGCTCTAAATTAAAAAAGGAAAAACAAAAAAACTGAAAGGAAAAGGACTGGATCGGGTTTTAATTTGAATAATACAGATTTTTATTAAGCGTCGGTATGGTTCAATTATTTATAAAATAACTGTGTATAGCCCACTGTAGAATGTATAGGTATTTTTTGAAAGAATCTCAAACAACTTTGAAAGATTATGGGAGGATATTTATTACTAACAAGGATGGGAAAGCTCATTATAAATTATCCAACCAGAGTAGATAGCAAATGGAAGAAGGTAAAAAGCATGGATATCTTATTCTTTCCTACAACATGCTATTGAGATGGGCGTTGATTATATTTGAGATTCGCATGGACTACTATTTTAGCGAGTAGTAATGCAGAATGTTTACGAGGAGATAATACAGATAGTCTAGTAGTAGTAGTAGTAGTAGTAGTATATGGCCAGTTTTCCTGCAAAAGAATTGATTTAATGCTCTTCCTCTATTTATCTACTAATATTACGTTGAAATGCAGAGTCCAGTTTTTTTAATCTAATCAGATCCATCTCCACGGCAACCCCCTTACAATTTTGCAAAAGGTGGAGGTGGAACGGGGAAATATCATCATCATCAACCAAACAATGACCAGTCACGCTTCTTGTATCTTTTGTAAAATCATCAAGGGTGAGAGATTATATTTGTATTTGTATTTGTTTTCTTTTTGAATTTTCCTTTATACTGACTTAAAAATTCATAAGGTGATATTCCCTGTCTTAAACTATTCGAGACAAAGTACTCTCTTGCCTTTTTGGATATTCAACCAATTTCAAAGGGACATTCACTTGTAATCCCAAAATATCACGGTGTTAAACTACATGATATACCCGATGAATATCTGAGTGATTTACTACCAACTGCAAAGAGAGTTGCACAGGGTTTAGGATTGGCGGGGGGGCTCAACTCTACACTTGATGGTGATGGTTATAATATCTTGCAGAATAATTCAACTATTGCTCATCAAGTTGTTGACCATGTTCATGTTCATGTAATTCCAAAGAGAGTTGATCACCCAGATCTCGGTTTGGTCATTGGTTGGCCAGAATACAAGACAAACCAAGATGAGCTCAAACAACTTCAAAGGGAAATTACTGATAAGATTGCTAATATTTAAGAACAAAAGATAAAAAAAAACCAGTTTACAATATAAGATAAGAGATAAAAAAAAATGTTCACCTTCTTGATCGTGTAAAAGACTCCTTCACAGGTGCTTGATCAAATTCTACACACCATGCATTCATTTGTAATCCATACAAAAGAGCAGCGAATGATTCATTAAAATTGCACAGTGATGTGTTGACCATATCCATATGTTGCAAGTTGATTTCTAGATCTCCAATTCCATCTGATAATTCCGTAAATCCAGGTTGTAATGCATTGGAATCTGTTGATGTTGATGGCTTTCGCAGTGGTGTTGTTGGTCGTGATGGCATTTCTTTTTTTGTGGGTTCTGTTCCAAAGTAAACAAAAAAAAGGAAAAGGAAAATGGGAAAAGTGGGTGGTTGGGTTCTCTATCTTCACCAACCACCACCATAATACATGGGAAAACCCTTTACATTCTCAACCCTTCGAGTGTTTACGCCTTGTTTATCTGCAATTCCATTTATTCATAGAGAGTTAAGTCCAGCAGAAATGCCAACAAAGAATCATAATCATCATCATCACTTGCCATTTCAGCAACTTCGACCCCCATACGGTCCTCAGCCTTCAAGTCTACCCGGAAGACCTGGATCTTTGACTCCTCAGCAAGAACTTAAACTACGTGAATTATGGGCCATATTATTCCGAACATTTGGTATTCTTGACGAAGATCAAGATGATGACGACGGTTCTGAAGTAACAAGTATCAAGACCAATTCATCAAAATTTCAAGATATTCAAGATGATAAATATGGAATGTCAAAATCATTTAGACAATTACTCGCTAAAGTCCCACCTGGTGAGTTGCGTACTGCCTTTTGGGATTTGGTAAAGGGAGATAACCCTGATGCATTGTTATTAAGATTTCTAAGAGCAAGGAAATGGAATGTTAATAAGGCATTTGTTATGTTGGGTTCAACAATATACTGGAGAATTTCACAGATTGATATTAATCATGTATTACGATTAACTGATGATGATGAAAAGAATCAACAACTGACAAATCAGTATAAAATTGGTAAATGTTATATACGTGGACGTGATAAAGAAGGACGTCCAATTGTTATTATACCAGTAAGAAAGCATAAAGCATCAAGTGATAATTGTGAAAAGGCAATGAATCAATATACAATTCAAATAATTGAAACGGTAAGGTTATTCTTATCACAAGATGTTGATCAAGCAACCGTAATATTTGATATGAGTGGATTCTCAATGGCAAATATGGATTATGCTCCATTAAAATTTATGATATCATGTTTTGAAGCCCATTATCCAGAATCTTTAGGAATTTGTCTTATACATTCAGCACCATGGGTATTTCATGGGGTATGGAAATTAATTAAAGGTTGGTTAGATCCAACCGTTGCGAATAAAATTCAATTTACGAAAAAAACTAAAGATTTAGAAAAATATATTGATAAAGATCAATTAATTGAAGAATTTGGTGGTAATGATAAATATATATATAAATATATCCCACCAAAAAAGAATGAAAATTATAGATTATATGATAATGATGAAAGAATTTTATTTCAATCATATCGTAATCAAATTGTATTTGATCTTGAAGATGAAACAAGGAAATATATTTTAAATCAACATAATCATAGACAAGAATTATTTTCCCAATTGAGAAAATCTTATGTTGGTCTTGATCCATATGTTCGTGCAAGATGCGTTTTTGATAGGATATATAATACAAATGAGATTGATTCAAAATTGGGTCCATTACCTCCTACAAGTACCAGTACAAGAAAAAGTATCTTTGTTTCATCAACAACAACAAGACGACAACGCACAGAAACTCAAGTGGATTATTTGGAATTCCAACAAGACCAGAATCAAGGTGGTGCTGCTCCTCCTCCAATTTTAATTCGTGCTCGCGAATCAATTGAATCTTTCTACTCTGCAAGGACATCATTTGGGGTGTTTGAATAATGAAAATAATAATAATAATAATGTACATAGAAAGAAAAAAAGAAAATAAAAACTTCAGACCAGACTATTATTCTCAAGTGTCACACTCCTCGTCATATGATTAACTTTATAAATACCAATTAAACGATTTGCTAATTCAAACATATTATTCCTTAATGAAATAATTATAAATTGACCATTATTTTTGGTCTTTTCCTTTATATAATTTGCAACAATTGAAACATTTTTAAAATCTAATGCTGCATCAATTTCATCCATTATATAAATTGGTGTTGGCTTAAATTGATGAAGTGCAAATACTAGTGATAATGAACTTAATGTTTTTTCTCCTCCACTTAAATTTGAAATATTTTTCCAACTCTTTTTTGGTGGCATTACACTAAATAATATCCCTTCACTAAATGGATCAAGACTATCAACAAGTTCCAATTCTGCATTCCCACCAATCGTAATCATTCTATACATTTCTTTTAATTTCTTTGAAATTGTTCGAAATCCATTCATAAATTCTTCTAATCTTCTTTTCCTTAATTCTTCAAGCCTCGATTTTGCTTTATCACATTCTTCAACACTTTTATTTAATTCTTTCCTTTTCTCTTGATATTCAATATTCCTCCTTTTATATTCTTCAAGTATTGTTTCATCAATTTGATTATATTCTTGTAATCCTTTTGTTATTCTTTCAATCTCTCTTTCAATCTGTCCCATATCAATTTGCTCAATTTCATCGGGTGATAATTCTTGTAATTCTTGCTCTTGTCCTTCAATCTCATGAATTACCAACTTTTTAATCTCTTCTTTACATATTTTCACCTTTTTTGTCCCTCCTTCAATAATTGTTTCATTCTCTTTTATTCGATTCTTGGCTTCAATCTCAACTGCTCGGTGTTTATTCTCCTCTTCTAATCGATTCTCAATCTCCCTTTTTATCCCTTCAACTGATTCTGTAATTGTATCAATCTTATTATTGATCTCTTGATCATTCTCTTGTAATTGAATAACAATACTTGATTTACCTCCATATTCTTTCTCCATCTCTTTCATTTCAATCTTCAACTTATCTTGCTCTTTCCCACTCTCATCAATTATTCCACAACTCTTGTGTAATTCATTTAATGCTTTTGCCTTTGATAATTCAATACTACTTATTCTCTCTTGTAATCCACATATTTGTCCATAAATTCCATCAACTTTGGAATTTTGACTCCTTAATCGAACTCCACCTGCTTCCATTATCTTTTCACGGATTTTTTCAATCTCTCCTTCAATTCCAATCGTTGCTCTTTGTAATTCTTGAATCTCTTGTTGTAATTTATTCACTTTATCTTGTGCATTAGCCACTTTATTATCTTCTTCTTCTTGTCCTTGTCCCTCATTATCACCTTGTACTATTACTTGACTCTTTTCCATTTGCAAATCATTTAATTGACCTTCTAATGCTTTAATCTCAAGTCTCATTTTAGATATATTCAATTCAATCTTTGGCTTTTCCTCTTTAAGTTCTTTTAATGATTCAATCATATTATCATACAACTCTTTTGCACCATCAAATGTTGCTTCATGTATTTCCTTCTCCTTTTCCATTAGTTCAACTTGACTTGAACTAATTTCATCATTTATTTTATTCTTCATCCCCCCCTTTGATACTCTTGTCCCTCCTCCTGACATGGTCCCTGATTTATCAATTAATTGCCCTGAAAGTGTAACAACACGCCATCTTTTACTTGTACCATATGCAATTCTATTAGCTTGTGCTAAATCTTGTGCAACAAGTGTATCTTGAAGTACACTATAAAATGCTTGGGCAAATTTTTCTTCCTTTACTTTAATTAAATCAAATAATCTTGGTACATTCTCTGGTGTTGATATCTTATTTAAATTCCTCTTTGCAAGTCGATCAATAAGAATTAAAACTCCCCTTCCTAAATTATTCTTCCTTAAATGTTCAATACATTGTTGTCCAACTTCAACACTATCAACAACAAGATTATTTAATTGTGGGCATGCTGTTGAAATTGCAATATCATATTTTTCTTCAATACTTGCAAGATTTCCAAGCCTTCCATGAAATCCAACAAGTCTACCTGTTTCTTTTAATCTCATTAATGCTGATAATACTTTCCCCTGCGTTTGATTATTTAATATTGTCGCTTTTGCTTCTGCTGTTTTATTCCCCATCTCTGATAAATGTCGTCTCATTATTTCTAATTTCCCTCCTGCATCTTTACATTCTCCTTCTCCAAGTTCAATTTGACTATTTATCCTTTCAAGTTCCTTTTCTAAACTTGCTATTTGCCTTTCCTTTGCACGCCCTTGTTTCATTGTATTGACAATCCTCTCTTCAACTTGTTGAATTGCTTTATTCTTTGAATTACCCCGTTCTTTTAATATTTCTAATTCACTTTCTGCAATCGCCATTTGTGATTTCTTCTTATTAATCTTTTCACTCCATGGTTGTAATTGTTTTTCTTTATTTTCAATTTTATTTGAAAGATCTTGTGTTTTCTCTGATAGTTCTATCCGAATCTCTTCTAATTTTCCTTGTTCAATTTCATGTTGTCTTTCCAGTTCTTTAGATTTATCCCCCAATTCAATTAATTCTTGGCTATAATTGTTAATCCATGATTCGGCTTCATTCCTTGTATGTTCTGATGTTGAAATCATCTTAGCCAATTTGCTAAATTTACTATCCAAATGTCGTCTTTGCTCTTCAATTTGAACTCTTTGCGATTCAAATTTTGTTAGACTCTTTGTATTCTCTTTAAGTTCCTTTGTCAACTTCTCTAAATGCTTGGTATTGCTATTTAAATCTTTCTCAAGTCGAATCATTTCTTCTTCATCATCTTTATGTTTAGATTTCTCCTCTTGTAAACCCTGTTTGAGATCTTGTACTAATTGACTAGTAATTTGAATTGTTTTTGATGCTCCAAATATTTTCACTTGCAATAATTCAGATTGCCTTATACTTAATTCATTCTCTTGCTTAAGGTATTTCAATACCATATTCTTTTTATCCTCTAATGAATCTCTTTCTTTCTCAACGATATTCAATCGATCCGTCTTTTCCATACAGACATCTGTCAATGTTTCAACCTCTTGTATAGCTTCCTCAATTGGTTTCTTATATTTAGCTGTTCCAATTATATCTTCCAGGTACTCAAGTAATCCATCATCATTTTCATTCTGTGCTTTAGGTTTCATTTGTGCAATACTTTCAACCTCTCCCTGTAAAATAAGAAATCTTTTATGATCTAAATCGATTCCTCTATCACGGAGTAATTCCGTAACTTCACTATATGAACTCTCTTTCCCATTAATTGTATATTTAGAAGTATTATTCTTGAATGCTTTTCTTGATACTACAAGAGATGTTCCTTCTACTGCAACACCCTCATCCATAACATCTTGAAAAATTACTTCAACGCTGCAAAAATCTAAATTGGGGTATGCATCAGAATGGTGAATCAATGCTGATATCTTAGATTGACGCATCTTGCTAGCACGAAATCCAAATACAAACAATAGTGAATCGATAACATTCGATTTTCCTGACCCATTAGGGCCTACAACTGCAGAGAATGACTAGGTTCGGGTGTTAGTAGAGGAACAAAAAAAAAAAGGAAAAATTCAAAACAACTTACACTGTGGAATGGTCCTACAACCTGTCGTCCGGCATAAGATTTAAAATTTGTCAGGATTAAATTCTTCAACACGAGCCTTTGCGACGGTGCTGCTGGTTTCGATTCTTCAATTATCTTTTCTTCTCCTTGGGTCAATGGTTCCACAGCATTAATTGGTTCCATCTTGACGCTGAGCTCTTGCATCATCAATGGCAGACGATTACTCTTGTTGACATTTACCTCCTGCAGAGGTGCAGCATTCCCCGAGTCTCTGCCCCTATTTCCTGGGGTATTATTATTTTCTTTAAATGGTGAGTCAAGATCCATCCCATCTTCTTTATTTAATACCCGCTGAGGAGATTTATAAGGAGTTGTTGGTTGTTGTTGTTGTCGTTGTTCATCATCGTCGCTGCAGCTAGTCCCGCTCTCAGTCTCAGATTCAGAGTCAACAACCCGATTCTTGACAAGACGACGCGGTGGACGCATATCGCTCGACTGGGCTGAAAGCCGAGCACTTCTCCGTGACATTCTCTTAAAGAACAAGGGGGGAAAGCGCAGGGTATTTCTTTATTCTTCAAAGTTTGGTTTTGACGCGTGCAAATGGTGTTTGTTGATTTCAAAGCTCATCCCCCCCTAAAAAAGCTGTCGTCACGCCAACCAAAAGCAAAAAAGCCCGTAGGGTAACATTTCTGTATCTACTTTTACAAATGCAATGTTGTATACTAAACTACAATATATTCGCCTAACGCCGTCTTTGACCGAATCTCTGTTTACCCTTTTGTATTTTGAGTCTTCGAAAGTTCTGATGACTCAAGGCGTTAGGATTGATCATTTTAGTCTTGGTCTTTGCTGACTTGACCTTATCCACATTATCGGTACCAGGATTATCAACATCCCGAACTAAAATATCATCGTCCTTTTGAGTTTCCATGCTCGTACCATGCCCCACATCGCGGACTATAAATGTAGTTAGTAAAAAATTCGCCATGTTCCCTTGAAAAAAAACTGAAAACTCACATATATGCATTTTCGTCTTGCGCTTTATCTTTCTACCACGGCGCGTAGGTTGATCTTGGTCTTTGGTGGTTTCCTCATTCGGGCTGTCCTCTAAGTCATGGATAATATCCTCAACAGTATCAATGAACTGTCCTGTATCGTCTATCCAAATCTCATCAGGATCTAATTCTTTGCGCTCTTCCATCTCAGCAATCATATCCGATAGACTTCTAGCCAAAGGCTTGCGTGGTTTAAGAGGTGAAGACGACGGGGATGACGAAACGAGCTTTTTCATTCGTAGATATGTTGGAGTTTCTGGATTGATGGGTATTATTACTTTGTTTTGTTGCACAGGAGAAACTTGGACCACACTTTGACTTGGCGACTCGGGAGCCACTGATATGTCGTCTTCGCCTTGTGGAGATGGTGATGGCTGTCTTTTCTTTACGGGAGTCACTTCAATGTGGACAACGTCAAAGATTCCAAGAATGCTCCCACATTTTTGCGGAGTCGGGCCTATTGATGTGATTACCGGGCTCGAAGGCTTATTTTCCTGTTGCGATCGATCTATATTAGGGCTAGTAGTAGGAGGACATTCAGGTGGTGTACAGATATCTATTTTCCTTTTCTTCTTCTTTTGAGGAGTACAGGGCAGAACACTATTGCAACAGGTTTCTCGAAGTGGTTCGGATTTTCGACTCGCTTGCTTCTTCTTTGAATTGTACTTATGATATAACTCGTTGATGGCTTTATTCCCCTTTATATCCGCCTTCCCCGGTACACGACCGTTAACTTGCTTAAAATTATGTTCCCATTCTTTTAATCGGCATTTTAGCTCCAATATATCAGAACAAGTGTTGTCATCCATATATTATTACTCCACATTCGATATCTGATTGTTGTGCAGACTTTGGTGGATTGGTTGTAATAATCAAGCTCAGTCAGTACACGTCCCTCGGGCGGGAAGAAAAGTAGTCAGGTTTAGTGCGGCGCTTTTGGAAGAAAATAAAATCTAAAACGCGTCTCGTTATAATTTCACGCGCCACGACGCGTCGCACTACACCAACCATCCCAAGGGATTTGTATTCAAATCTTTATATCAAACGAAATCATTGTCAATTTTATTCGCAGATGCCTGAATTTGAGAAAGCAGATTTACAAGGAAATTCAGGCGGAAGAATGATATGCACATCATCACCCGCATCATCATCTTCTCCTGTTCCTTACCATCGCACAAAGGAATCTCCTCCAATCGATAAGAGCAAAGGTGATACCCACGAGGATACTGTATATAATGGAAGCTCTGATGATGACCTTAACCTGTGAGCGTTTTCCCTCTTTTCCTGTTGCTTTGAATTTTGCACAACTAACATATTTGTTTTTGCCATAAGAGAGCTAGAGGAGGAAGAACAAATTCTGTCGAGCAGTACCAAGCCAAGTCAGACTCCACCGCCTGCCGCTGTCAAAACACCAGTATTATCTACTACTCCGAGTTTTGTAAAAGTTGATGCTGAAACAATGCTTGCCTTCTACAATCGGGTCTTTCCATTTCGACTTATCTTTCAGTGGCTTAATCATTCGCCTTCTCCCTCAACAGATTTTAGTCATCGAGAGATTGCCTTCAGCTTACAAAATGGTGCATACATGAGATATAATGCTTACCCGAATTGGGAGACATTCAAGCGAGACGTGCTGCGATTGAACCCAACTCGTTTCGAAATTGGACCCGTTTATTCCGCCAATCCACGAGATCGCAAATTATTACGCAAATCAGCATTTAAACCCTTATCAAAGGAGCTTGTATTTGATATCGATTTGACGGATTATGACGAAGTTCGGACGTGTTGCCAGAAGACTGATATTTGTCATAAATGCTGGAATTTCATTTCCGTTGCAATAAAGGTGCTCGATACATGTTTAAGGGATGATTTTGGATTTAAGCATATTCTATGGGTTTACTCTGGTCGCCGTGGTGCTCATGCATGGGTCTGTGATAAGAGAGCTCGGGATCTTGATGATCACAAGAGGAGGGCGATCGCTGCATATTTGGAAATTATTCGAGGAGGAAACCAGGCTGGTAAAAGAGTAAATCTACCCCGACCTTTACATCCTATGGTTAGTCGTGCTCTTGATACTCTCAAACAAGATTTTGTCAGTAATGTTCTCAACGACCAAGACCCTTGGCGAATGAATGCACAGGCTGAGAAACTGCTCACTCGTTTACCTGACCATACTCTTAACGATGCTTTACGGAAAAAATGGCTAGATGATAGTAGATCTAGCACAGAAAAGTGGTCGGATATTGACCAAGTTGCTCGGACAGGTGTTTCTAAAAAGCTTCAAACAAAGGCGCTCTTAGAAGCCAAGCAGGACGTTATACTCGAGTATATGTATCCCCGACTAGATGCTGAGGTTTCTAAACATTTAAATCATTTATTAAAATCACCTTTTTGTGTTCATCCTGGTACTGGCAGAATCTGCGTTCCAATAGATGCCACAAATCCAGAATCATTCGATCCAATGGCTGTACCTCGCCTTAAAGACATTATGGTAGAACTTGGCAAAATCAATTCACAACAAGGTGGGGATGGAAACACTAATGAGATTGGGAAAAAATCTTCAGACTATGAAAACACATCTCTAAAACCATACATCTCTTTATTTTCAAAATTTGTTTCCAATTTGAACAAGGATGAAATAAAGGCGAAACGTCAGCGAGAAGAAGATTCTTCTTCAATCGATTTTTAAAGAAATGACAAGAAGTTTGCTTTTTCTTTTGACACCATATAAATTTATTTACACTTTTGCTAGTTTTATATGATGGTATCGTTATTCATCAGAGAGGATGCGCTACTCTGATCTGTACTCTGATCCAATTGCTGTTGCTTTCGTGGAGGTATAACTGCTTCAAAAGCACTCTTCCAATCATGAAGATCAAGGTATGATAACAGAATTTCAAATACATGATTGGTAGTCAAAACACGTCGACCAGATATTTTAACTGATTCATCTATCGGTAATCGAGCAGTCTTAATTTTTATACTTTCAGCCTTATTACGACATAGATTTTTATATCGACCCTTGTCTACAATTCCACCAATTATATATGTCATTCCTGGTTCCATACTATTAATGACATTGTCAGAATCTGAAGATAGATAGAGATATTTATCTCTTTCAGACTCTGGTATTAATAGATCTTCCTTTGTTATATCCACATGCTTCCACCTTAAATGCTGATTATCCATTGTCTTTTCGAAATGTTGTGCAGTTTTACCATTAAATCCACAGATCTTCATATTTACTGGGACCTGAGCTTTTCGATTCTCAGAGTAACACCGAGTAATTTGAGAGCATAATGATACTTTTTCCTTATCATTCATCATGTCATCAAATCCACAATCAAGAACAATTGTCACGGTTGGGTCTGCTTTGGCAAAGTTTCTCCTCTTTGCTGCTGCTAAGGACTCCTTACTAACAATCCCTTGATCATGCTCAACCTTCCGCTTCTCAGCTTTAGCTCGACGCTTCAATTTAGCCTTTTCCTTCATGTAGTCCTTGCGCTCTTCCTTGAGTTTCTCCCATCGCTGTTCTTTAAGCAATCGTTTCCATGCATTCTTAGACATGCCTTCGGGGCGGGGTGGAAGCGTAAAATATGGTGCGTTATCGTCAGCATTCAGATTCCCTTCTCCTTCAGTGACTACCTTGCCATTTGTATCCGTAACATCGTCTCCTTTTGGTAGTGTCGGACAAATATCCTCGGTATCATCTAGCATCTGTAGAAAAGGATGAGATTTCCAAAATAATTTCATCTTCATAGTTTTGTTTATATCCCAAGGAGGGTAACATGGTCGTGGCATAAGTGTCATAGAGGTGTGGGATAGTTATGCCACTTTCATAATACCCAAACTCCCATTGGTGCAAGAGGACGTTTAAAGTCCTACTCTGATTTATAGGTCACAATAAACGACAAGATGGCTCAGGATCTTCCACCTATTGGCGGGTATGGTGAAGTTCAATGGAGGGTATGGCATAGGTTTTTTTTATTATTGTGGTTTGTGTAAGAAAAGGTACTAACTAGAACGTTTAGAGGAACCTCCCTGGACGAGGTTACAAGTCATCAGTTGTACTGGGCTTTATCGGCCTAGTCAGTGCATATGGTATATTCCGAATGTCGGAATTTATCCGTGAAAAGAGGTAAGGAAGGGTGTATATTCCTTTTTTAGGTCTTCCCCCCTGGGTGCTGACATGTACTTAGGGAACTCAAACGGGAAAAGATGTGGGCAAGGATATACTTGACTCCCGTACTACAAGCAGAAACTGATCGTGATACCGTTCGGCGAACACTTGCTATTCAAGCTCGTGAAAAGGAAATTATGAAGGATGTTCCTGGATGGAATGCTGAATTTAATGTCTACAACGACAAGAAATTCCGCGCTCCCAATTATGTAGTCCTAGACGACTGAAAGACCATCATCGTGATATAATAACATATAATATTTCTTCTAAATCTTTATTTTTCATCTACATAAAGAATCCCCACTTAGAATAGCAAATCACTCCTTCCTTATTCCAAAAAAAAAAAGAAAAAAACAAAAAAACAAATGACATAGCAGAAGAACAAAAGACCCCCCCAAACCTAATACCACCATAGCGACCCAAAAATAAATGTTCATTGTAAGAAGCATCCGTTACAACCTTCGTCAGTATCAGCGACGGAATTTTTCTTTGTCCCTTGAACTCTCAGTGTTTGAATTCCAGACTCGGTAGGCCACCACATGAGTTTTTGTCGATTACTAGTATCAAATTTCCATACTCCACTAGACACAGTAACTTGACGATCGTAATAAGGAAAATGATATTCTGGGATGTAAATAATACTTGGTTGATCGTGAGTTGAATTCGCCGATACTTGTTCACCAGCGCTAAGGACGACCTCAAGAGTAAATAATTTTTCAGATAAATCAAACCCGTGAGATAATATCTTGCCAATTACAGCGTGAGGATATGGCCGAATGAATGCATCACGAGCTCGAGTACCATCAATCATACTTCTAACCTCCCCTCCATCAAGAGTTTGGTCTGCAGACTTTAAGAGCCCTGAAAATGATGAGGTTGATGACTTTCCAAGAGGCGAAGGTGGTGTTGAAGAATGACTAGCATAATCCAATTGAGATAAGTTATTTCTTTTTACGTCATCGGGACTCCAAATACTCAAATCTTCTCCATTCCAAAGATCGCCGTATCGATGCGAGTTCTCACCGCAGTATACCCAAATGCAATGATTGAGCTTAGCACCTTCTAATGCAAAATGTATAGCATCTACAGCACGGGTCTGAGACTTGAAGTTTCCATCTTTGTAAGCTTGCTTACCATCCATATTCATAGGCGTTCCTGTCTCGGAAAGTATACAGGGAATGCTATCTCCCATATATTCCACTCCTTCATCTTTGAGGCGCTTCAGCTGATCTCGAAGACACCTACGGATGTTGTTTTCCCCTAGTCGGACTCCGAAACCTTTCCAGATATAGTCCCCTCGGAGTATACCAATTGAATCCACATTCATTATAGGGTTCCATGAACGGTTAATTAATGTCAATCCATCGTAAAAATGGGGAGAATAGGCTATCCGGTCATCATCAATTCTTCGGCTTCGCGTATCTGGTGGAAGCTCAAGGACAGGCGGCTGAATCACCACAAGCCACGTGTCGGAAAAGCCTCGAACAAATTTACGATACTTAAGTGCATGATCCACGAAAAGAGTATCAACAAAATGTTTACGAGATATAGTCAAACCTTGTGGAGTATGAGCAAAATATTCTGGAAGAAGCAATTCTCTAGCATCACGACGATATACTCCATGAGCCTCCCAAATACATTCACCGAGTTTCCAATTTGGACCGCGCTCAAACCCATACCGTTTATCAAATTCATCTGTCCTTATCCAACATGATATTCCATCTCTATTGACAGTCTTTGTTCCTGTTTTATAAGGACCAAAAGGACCAAAATCATAACATTGAACATCAAGAGAGCAACCATTTCCTAACAGCATTGTCTCAAAAGGTGTTGGACAAGTTCCCTTCAAAAGGGCTTGCCAATCCGGAAAATTTGCCAAATCATCTATACCTAGAAACCCTGAAGTAGGCTCATTCATTGTTTCCCATCCTACAACAGGATCATTTTCCAGATCTCCTGTTTCGTATATGCGTTCGGCAAGTCGAGAAATTGCATCCAGATAATGGTCTTCGAGAAAGTCTTGAATATTTACCCCATTGATGACACATTTGGGAGCAAATGATCTGCCCCCAAAGAATAAGGCAAACATCGTATAGGAGACCAACCTGGCATAGTTTGTAGCCCAAATCATTGGAGGAAACTTTTCTGGGTCTAAATAGGTATTCTGCACAAGGGCTGCTTCTGTTTCGTTGAACGTTCTGGGGTCAAACCCTGCAGCGTACAATGTCCACATTGGAGCTCCTGATCCACCGGAAAACCGTGACCACTGTAGAGGGAATCAGTTAACTAAAACAGTACACTCAGCTCAAACTGAAAGGGAATTCACAACATACCACATCCTGATGCGGATCCATAATGACCATAAGCCTGTATTCCTTGAGCTTATAGAGTACTTTGACCGTGAAGTCAATAAAATCATCGTCATATTTGCCACTATTATGAGCACTCGTAAGTAAACGTATCACATAACAAGCACAAGTAAAGATTCAGGGCAAGGTACTTACGGTCCAGCATGTTCAAGTGCTTCCCAAGTGAATATGTATCGAACAGTATTGAAGCTCCACGCCTTAATTCGCTTCAAGTGTATATCAAGTGAATCTAGAGGGAATGGACTACCCACAAATGATACATTGTCACCGTCGTAGAATCCCTTTGGCTCATGGCTCGGAATGAACGGCTGAGCAGGTAACTTAGCATCACCCGCCAAGTTGATACCCCGCATAACGATGGTGCGGCCATGTCTATCAGCAAAATAAGCTCCCTCCCTATCGGGAACTATCTCGAGAAACATCCTCCAGAGCCTTTCTGTAGCTTGAACTTAGTGGAGATGAGGGCAACGTGACGGTGGTATCTGGTGATGAGCGGAGAAGGTGAATCGAATCTCCCAAAACCTCTACACCAAAAATATATTATCGTCATACTGAGTTATGAGCGTCAAGCAGCTGCTTAAGGATGCTCGTATTGCTCTCGACAAAAAAGAATATGGCCGAGCTAAGCGACTGGCTGATGAAGTCATTGATCAGGATACCAATAATTACCATGCGTATGATACATTTTTTTACGCTTATTTGATGACACCCGCTAACAGAAAGATACTTATTGAAGATATGTATTTGCTGGATTATGCTCAGTAAAGCAAAATAATATGCCAGAGGCGGAAGAAGCTTACCAGAAAGCTATTCAACTCAATCCTGATGATCCTTTAGCTCTGCGTGGCCTGGTCGATCTATACAAACAACATGGGCCCTCGAGCAAAGCTATTGACTCGTATCTTGGATATTCTCGTGCCTTGATGAAAAGGTATGTACACTGGCGGATAATTCTAAGGCTATATCTAACCCCTCTTATCCTTTTATATAGGGATCAAAGAGAAATGTGTGCGAAAATCATGCATGAACTCGTGCAGTTGATTACTACTCATGGAAGTGAATCAGATGTGAGTTTCCATTCCCAAAATATCTAAACACAGTACTGATGGTGCAATACAGCAAGTCCGCGTGTGGGAAGCTTGCCTGCAGGGAGAAGAGGTCGCCGACTATCTGGAAGGCCTACTTTTTCCGACTATTCTTGTGCTTCGTCGTCTGATACCTCTAGTAGAGAAGCTCGAAAAGAAGGAGATTAATACATTAATAGGATCGAGAAAAACTCGTCTAAGAGCCAACATGAAGAACATCCCTGCAGAAGTCAAATGGGAAGTATACTCGGCATCATCTTTGGAAAAGTATTACAGAATGATCCTAGATGTTTCCGAAGATGACCAAGAACGACGAGAGACAGAGGATAAGTTGGCAAATCGTATATACGATAAATTGTGTGTTGCTCCTACTAGTGACAAGCCTCCAATATTCCAACAATTTACGGAGTTCTCTCTTGGACTTGTTGCTATAAAATCACCTTCAAAAATAGCGTGGGATTTTGTAATAGATTCAAGTAATCATTATCGATTAAAAGATTATGATATATCCGTGTTGAGAGATTTTATTGAATTGTTTCCTTCAGCTGGTCTGACGGATGTATTGAATGCATTTTTCGATTCTGAAATATCTCCATTCACCAAGGAGCAAATTGAAGGTGGAGATGCCAACAAGGATGATGAGGGTGAAGAAGTTGTAGTTCACAATCTTTCTGTTAGTGAAATCTCAGAAATTATGGCTGGAGGATATGACCGTGATTCAAAGTCTGTGCTTTCAAATCAAATTTTGACAGAATTTTATTTGTTCTTAGGCGAATATGAAAGTGCTTCGGAAATTGCTCGGGCTGGCTTGAACGTTTTGGCGTCAAATTCAAAAAAGTTGTCACTCAAAGTTGACGAATCCTATGACGCCTTTTCAGTATGTCTGGGAACAGCTTATGTTTACTACCAAGCTCCGAAGAATTATGATATCGCGTATCGGCTTTTCAATAAAGTATTAGCTCATAAGAAAAAAGACAGCCGAGCCACTATTGGGAAGGCCTTAATTTTTCGGCAACAGAAGAAATATTCAAAAGCACTGGGTTTACTTGAAGATGTTCTTTCGTGGGACTCTGTTAATGTACATGCACTTTCCGAGGCAGCTTGGTGTAAACATTTGCTCAAACAGTATAAACAAGCCGACTCAATGTTATCTAAGGGCCTTCAACTTTTGAGTGACCGAGAAGATCCCAACACCATGTCAAAAAAATCTTTGCTCTGGTGGAGAATTGGTACAAACTACGCCAAATGGGATTACAAACAGTTTGCCTCCAAAGCGTATAACTCATTTGTACAATCCTTGAAATATGACATAAACAATGCCACAGCATACACAAGTATTGGTACATTCTATGCAGATATTGTTAATGATCAAGATCGCGCCAATAAGTGCTTTCACAGAGCATTTGACTTGGACGGCAATGAAATTGAGTCTGCGAGGCGTTTGGCAATTGGTTTTGCAAACAATCGTGAATGGGACTTGGTTAGGTTAATTTGTGATCGAGTCCTTGAAGCAGATAAGCAAAGGGGTGGTTCATCGGTAACTAGGCTTCCAAGTTGGCCATATAGAGCTCTCGGTATTGTGGGTTTACAAAATCACGAATACACTAAAGCAATTCAAAATTTTCAATCTGCACTCAAGGGTGAAATTACAGATATTAACTCATGGATTGGATTGGGTGAGGCTTACATGTCGACTGGAAGATATATTGCTGCTCTTAAAACATTTGAACGAGCGATGGGTTTAGACCCGGAAAATTGGCTTGGAAGGTATCAAATGGGTACGGTGCAAATGCTTCTCGGTCAGTATGAAGAGGCATGTGAGACTTTTCGTCAAGTATTGAAGAGTCATCCTGATGAATTAGGAGTCGAGATATCGCTAGCAGAGACTCTCATGTTTCAGTCACGATACTCACAATCCCAAGGATTTTACGATAGATGCATTGATGAAGCAGAGGAGGCACTGCATGTCTGTCATTCAATTTTATCTAAAAATAAGGAAATTATAAAAATATGGAAAGTTGCTGCTGACGCTTGTGAAAAGTATTTTGAACTGCAAGCTGAGCTCAAAAGGTTTCCTCTTGCTTTAGTTAAGCAGTTATTGGAAATTGTCTCATCTAATGAAATAATGGTCACAGGATTGAATGATACTGTATCTATTGACAAGGTGCATGATCTTTCTGATGAAGTGTCTATTGCTAATGTTATGTACGCTTATCTCTGTCTTTCAAAAACATCAACTGCATACTGTTTAAAAGGAAAGCATTCCCACGGTGTGGGCAATTATAATCTAGGACGATCATTTTTAATTGCCTATCTACATGATGGCAAGAGAACGAACACTAATCACCTGAAAAGTAGTATATACTATCTTAAAAAAGCGACAAATCTTGAACTTCGGAATGCAGATTTTTGGAGTACACTTGGAGTTGCTGTTTCATTTGTAAATGTTCGAGCTGCTCAGCATTCATTTATAAGATCATTAATTATCGAGTTTCGACAACCACAAGTTTGGTCTAATCTTGCATCATTATATTTACGTGCTAAAGACTTTGAATTGGCAAAGATTGTATATACTAGAGCACAGTCGATTGATCCCGAATTTGCAAAAGCTTGGGAAGGGCGAGGACTTATATCCATGTGGACAGGGGATAAAACAGGAGCTACAGAGATATTGGAACATGCTGCAAGCATATGTAGTGGTAAAGATGGATTAGCACGTCTTCTTTATGGATTAAGTGCACTAGACGCTGAACGCTCCGGGATCAATAATTTATCTTCTCCCGTATATAGACCCCGGGAACTTGGAGTTCTTATAGTCAAGAAGCTATCAGTAATTGATCCTGATAATGTGGATGCTTTAGAATTACAATCGCTTTTCTTGGAGAGGTTGGGTGATCAATCTGATGGCATAGATGTTCTGGAAAGGGCAAAAGAGAAACTAGAAGCGAATTATGAAGTAAGCGAATCTCAAGAAGATTTGAAGAGGTATCTATCAGTGACAGCTCAGTTAGCTAGGTTTCATCTTGCCCTGAAACATTATGATGAAGCTATTGATGCCAGTTCTACTGTAATAGATTTATCAGACGGATTCACACGCGAGGATGATGATCAAAGAGAAGAAGGCGTGGAGGATTCTGAATTTGACTATTCTACTCCTTTAGATAAATCAGTCATTGTTATTCGACTTTCAGCACATATAACCGCAGGTCTAGCGAATTTTTTCACCAATCGGATGGAGGAAGCTATTGCATTATTCAGTACTGCTCTTATAGAATCTGAAAATAATCAAGATGTTGTTGTATTACTTGCACAAGTATTATGGGCTACAGGAGGTGAATCAGAGCATGAAGTTGCTCGAGATGAATTATTCTCTAGTGTTGAACGTGGAATACATTTGATGACAATATTACTTTTAGGAACTATTGGAGTACTTGATTCAAATGATGAAGTAATTGATGCTGTACAAGAAGAAATTGATGGATTAGATGCAGATGTTCGCCTTGGAATGGATTATGATCAACAAGTTGATACAATACTTTGTGCATTTAAAGCATGTAAAAGCCAAGATCCAAAACCAACTTGGCTTCGTGCTGCATTTTTAAGACCATGGATGCCTAAAGCATGGAGTCAAATTGATTCAAAAACATCCCTTGTTGTATCACAGCAAAGACCAAATCTTGATGCAATTCAATTAAGCAATAAATATGCACAATCAGGAGAATCATACTCTTCATCACAAAGAGCTGTAATACTTGCACCTTGGAATTTTTCTGCATGGAAAAGTTTATCTGCTTGTATAAACTAAAAGCAAACTCGCTTATTATATACATCACCAAAACAAGTTCCGACATCCTCTAACTTAATTTTATGCATGTATCAGAAACGGTCTTGACATATTTTGTATATAGTATAGAGAAGGTAAAAATATGTACTCCGATGGCCGAACCAAAAAAAAAAAAAAAAGAAAATGATTGATGAAGTCTATCCTCTATGTAAAAAAAAAAAAGAATGAATAAATATCAGTATAAACAAGACACATGAATATCATATACTTGTTGATTTGCTCATGTTGCAGTGATTATTAGAAATGACAAATGGGCGTGCACTAACAACTAGCTTTCCAAATCAGATAGGGAACTGTTAATAGTACCGGGCGCATCGAGTAAATCAGTAGAGTATTTTGCTTCTGGTTTAAGTTTTTCAACAATCATCATTGAGAGTACTCCAGAAGGAAGTGAATGCATTAATCGAATATGTAACCCTTTAAAAAGAGCCCTAAATAATCCATGCTCCTTAATTAAGTTTTTAGCAACTTGTGTTACACTTTGCATATCATCTGGTCTTAGTCGTCTAATTTCTTCTGACGCAGCTAATTGCTGTCTAGTCTTTATAACATCAAGAAAATTGGTTGTAGTACTACCAACCAACGATGCACTTGCTGATGCTAAACCATAATGGAAAGTATTGAATTGAGTTACATGCATACGCTTTTTCATATTGTCTTTGACAACCTCCTACAAGACATTTTTAAAAGTCAGTAAAAACAAGAGGATACAACACATCCTTAAGACTCACATAAGTAGTCCACCAGATAGCTGCATGGGGGACGAATACAACAAGACCCTAGTGATAGCCCGATTAGTATTATATTTTCTCTTTTTCATATATATAATAGACAGCATACCATCCAATAGCCACGGAAGAGTTCCCCTTTACGGAACAAATCAGCAGCAAGCTTCACACCGGAAACAGATTTTCTTTGTGGATCCATAATCTGCATCCTTCCTTTCAATACTTCCATTGCCGTCCAGAGTCCACTGCTTGACACCTGATACATGCATGTTTAGTAATTAGATAGAAATCACAAAATAGCCTACATTTTCATGCTCACCTCGGCAACTATCCCACTCAGCATGTAGTTGGATAAAGCTTCTGGGCCTAAATATTTGCTTAAATATGATTTTGTCTGACGGTATCCTGTTATGTAAATAGTGAATGCTGGTGCAGTAATTGCTAGTGACGTTCCAACACCACGAAAGTATCGAAATAGAGATGGTCTAGTACTGGAAATGACATTTGTCGATGTTTGGTGTAAAATCCGTGCCGTGTCCACTGACAGTGTTCATAACGTGTTAGCAAACGTTATCCAATCCATTCCATTCCATTGCAGGAGGTCTTCATCAAACTAACATACATGGATAGAAAATAAATCCCGCTCCAAGAGCTCCAGCACTAGGATCCTCGGAGTCAGTAAATGTGTACGAGGCAGATCAAGAAAATATAACTTACAGGGAAGCTCCGATAGTTCCTATATCCATGGAAGTTTCAGGGACTAGCTTAACTGTTTACAAGATCTCTTTCGAGGAAGGATAAAGAAATTTCCGTCTATTGTGTCATAATACCGAAAGACCTTCAATCACCGATGGAGCGGCTCATCCAAGAAAAAAAAAAAAAAAAAATTTAATTATGCGCCGCACGCAAGCGATGATCTCCCAATTCTTGGGACATTAACGCTTTTATGTATATTATGTAAGCTATTTTGATTTTAAGCAACAACTCACTATTCCATGATAGAATACACAAAACATAGAATAATTTATGCAACAACTCTACAATTCTTGGCGATAACAGTAACGTCGTCACTCTAGGCCCACGCGAATTTCTATCTTTTTTCATGTTTCATTAACAGTATTTGTAATTATCTTCATTTCTATAGTATATAGACTCTATTTGTAAATGACCACATGCTCGCTTTGTATTTGCAAAAATGGGATTGCGAATCGCCTGCCTTAGCATCTCGCCTTCTAGTTGAAATTCTGATATGAGTTTTTTTAATGACCAAACAGCTTTCCAACAAGTTGTTCCGCAACTAACAATAGCAGATGCACAGTCTAAGTAGCCTTCTGTCTGGCCAACATGTTCAATATTCACATGTCGATCTGTAATTATTATAGACTCGGGTCTGAGATGCCACCCACGGAAACGCGAAAATACTAGACATAAACCTTACCAGATCTTTGTTGATATCAGATTCATTAATCACCCCTGGTATTCGCACACAAAGCGAACACAACGAGCAAGGCAAAGACTATAATGATGGGTGAAAGTATGAAACCCCTGTGTGTCAAGTTTTCTTTATCCAAAGAGTTGCGTTTCAATCCTGTCCGGTATGAGAACTTGAGAAGCTAAAGAACCTTCCTTAAGGGATTGTTTGGTAGTAATCCTTAGGGAATTTCTTTAAATGTACAGCGATTCCGCGACATGAGGCTTGCTTGGATCTAATAGCTATGCTTTCCATGTTCTTCAGAACGATTCATATGCTCCTTACAACTTTTCGAAAATGCCGGATGCTGCTCGCTCAACGATTCAAAAAGAGTGCTGAGATCACGTACTCTAACAAAATCAAGTCCAGCTGCAAGACCTTTTCAAAATTACTCCGATATTCACTCGAGTATATTGAGATGTGTTGGGATGAGCATTTCATGATGGCTCCGAAGGGCAAGACACATACATGATATGAGAGCTCACGAGACGTGAGAAACAGTAATTCTGTGCGCATTCGAGTTAGAAATTTTACTTTCATCAAATCGGTATGTATGTTGCATACCTTGGCTCTTGACTTAGAGTATAATACAATGCATGCCATTCATAGGTGTATTGCACTCAAGTGTATGACATCAAAGAGTTGAATATCCTTCAGACACGCGTAATCCTATATCCGATCATTATTAAATTCCTATAAATCCCGGATCCATAGCCACAATCCAACTGAGCAAAGGGATGCAGTTTAAATGAGATTCCTCCTTCATTACTTGTAGATTCCCCATTTCCTCCCAAAGCTCATCGCGATTTTGACCATTACTCGCTAAAATCATGACTGGATCCTACATTTACGGTAGCGTCGGACGGTACACCAAGCTTTCCAATACTTTTATGTATAAAAACAATCTAGATACTGTACCATCAAAAGGAGAGCCTGACGTTGTTGCCAAATTCTTCAGTTGACGTCTTGTGTGATGAAACAACTTTTACATATACCCAATATAGAGTAGATTAAGCGAATTAATAATTGCCGACTCGAGCAAGATAAGTTTGCGATATGAGAATAATCTGTGCCTCCCCCTCTCTCCTGAATTTATTTGAAGAGCAAGGGATTTTTTTTCACCAACAATAAGATCCAGAGAAATGAGTTCTCTTGCTCAAAACTAAACCACCAGACAAATGGATAAAAGCGATTCCAAGATAAATATCCCTTACGATACCTTCGATTTTATAAGAAGGGGTGCGCCAGTATCTCGTTTTGCCAATGCAATATCACAAGAATTGTTATGGGGGGACATTTTGGCATGTATCTCTCTAATCTGGAGTAGTATTCCAGTTGACAATTATTCTTTTTGGTCTCTTGTAAAAGACTCTTATGTTAATGTACCGAGGAGTAGTTCTGTGGTCTTTTATCTTCATTCTTGTGCTTATGCGGTACACACACTGGTACTGCCGTTAATATGTGGAAATAGAATGATGCTTTTCAAGCTGAAAGCTTTGCTTGCTAGCTCGATATTCCTATTCGACTGGATGGCTCTCCTACTATCTGATACTGATAATACTGAACTTTTTATATGGTTTAATGTTGCGATATCGATATTTTTGATTTCTTGCAAGCAACTTTGCATTTGGATTGCCGATTCTGACGAGGATGAATTATACTATAATGACGAAGAAACTGTTCGAGAAATGATTTGCCGAATCATTTACGATCAACTTGTTATGCTTGCTGGATTTGCCGTTTATACTCTTTTGAACGGGTATCGTTCTCCTTTAGTTGCTTCTACTTGTGTATGGTATATGGCAATTGTAGGGGGTGTATCAAGCCTTACACTGCTTGCAGCAAGTGTCAGTAAAGACTGGGTGGCTGACAATGATCCAATGGCTTTGCAGGTATAGATATACATATTTTCAGTTTGTGATCATACTGTATATAGTATACATGTATCGGTATTTTCTCCTTTATACACGCCGGCTTGTTGATTTTATTAGGAATTGCAACTTTGAAATTTATCTAGTGTCATTGAGTGTCTCTGATTAATAGCCTCGAGTCCAGCTAATTTTGTAAACGTATTGCTATACATTTTGAGTTGTATAGAGTACAGTTTGGAAATGGACTACGCGCCGTCAGGGTAACTTAGTCTCTCTTGGAAAACTTTAATTGTTTGTTTATTTACTTTTTCTCTTTTCTTTTCTTTTCTTCTCTTATATAATAATTGACTATATATTCTCGACGCCCAAACTATAATGTCAAAAACGTAGAGTCTTCGCCTGCAACTTCTGATCCTGCTAATGCTGCAATGGATCTCCTTAAGACCATTGCTAGTCACGTGCAAGCTCAGGATCTGAAGATTTCCCAAAGTTACCCTGCCTAGACGTTGTAAAAATTGTGTATACTCCCAACATCGAAAATGGATCTAAGGCTGAAAAGTTGACCAGGTTGCTGGAGAGAAAAAAAGGCATAGAGCATCGAGTCTTGTGCAATGACTGCAATGTCGAAAGCTTCTACCAGCAGTGGGAAACGACCCGATAATGGCAAACCTAAACGTAAACGGCGACGGAAAGCAAGGACTGAAGACTTTTCTTCATCTTCATCTTCTTCAGATTCAGATTCAGATTCAGATGACAAGAGTAAGGAAAAGGAAGCAGCAGGTGAAGAGACGTCCCAAGACGATGATGAAGAGAAGGCAGTCGGAGAGTCTGAAGATGAGCGCTATGATACTAGCGATGTAAGTTTGGGTTCAAAACCGAGATCAGGAAGTCTAGCTAACAATCTTTACAGGACGAGCAAAAAATCAATAATGAAAAAATTATACCGAATCACCAAGGTGCCCACAAGCTAGATTCACGAGTGCGTATAATTCCATTTACTATTTGTAAAAAAACAGCCCAAGTCATCGTTAACAGAGTTTTCATTCTAGCCTCCACCGGTATTTCCAGACTCATTAACAAATCTAGACGATCCAACAGCCAATAAAAGATTTGCAAATTACATTAGTGATTTACAGTTGAAGGAATTTTCAACAGATCTCGATACGTTGCGAAATGCAAAAGATTTTAACGAAAAATCGCTCCAGTCTCTTGTTGGTATACTTAACCAAGGCGACAGTCTCTTTAGTCGTCAGGAGAAGGAGATCATTTTAAAAAGTGATTTTGACAGTCAAGACACATCATAGTTTTTCTTTTTCTGTAAATATACATACACACGCGGGCCTTTTCTTTACTCATTAGTTAATTTTTAGTGACATTAATTACATATGCAAATTGGAGGGGAGTTTTCATTAAACTGATATACTAGCTTCGTAACTCAACCAGGATAGACAATCATCACAAATTTGCTGCAGGTCTCCAACATCAACAGCCCGGTATGCAGTTTGAGTAATATAACCAATAGGAAGGAATAATCTGCGTCGATTACTCGAATCTAGGATATGTATACTATTTATGAAACCTTTACCTCCTCCGAGTGGATCAAGACATCCTAGAGATTGTGCTAAACAGTCTTGGGGATCACAAACTATAACATTGTACTCTGTTAGTCTTAAATATCAGGTAATTTTTTTTCTTGTCAAAGTCCAAAAGTTTACCAAATAGTATTTGAGGGTCGTCCTTCATGTATTGCTCTTTGCACACAAGTACAAATTGTATGCCAAATGTGCTCCAGATATGATTTGAAAGCTCCCTAAATATCGTTAGCACTGTGTTGAAAATCAAACCTGAGTTAACTTATTCTCACCTTAGGCCATTAAGACAGTAGTTTGGATTGTCAATGAATATAATAATTGTAGCAGCAGAATTCGAATAGAGACCTGATTGAGACTTGAAAACAGTCGAGGGATGAGAATTACACAGAATGCCTTCATCTCTAGGTGTCATGAATGAAGGTTTGCACACAGTTGAAATATTTCTAGCCACCCTAGACTTTTTCCATGTACACTTTGGAGAGTCATTAGATGATCGTTTAATACAGGTACTATTTGATGGTGACAATGGCACCGGGGGAACTGTGAACATATTCGATAGAAGTTAACCAGCTCTGCGCTGAAAATATCTAGCCAAATAACTTTCCAAGTAGCTTCTATATTGCCATTAAATTATATAACGGTCTTTGTGTATGTGTGTCCAAAACGGCTCGCCAAACTTGGCAACTTCATATGAAGCGCACTGACCTTCTGATTCCTCCTCAATCCCTCCCCAACAATTTTTATTCGTTATTAAATCTAATTGTTCTCGACTTCTGATAAGCAGCTGATCAGTTTTTAGTGTCACAAGATGCTGACCAAACTCTAAGATTTTAAAGTTTTTTTTTTTTTTTAAGTTGGTCATCGACTTTTTGTTTACGTTCATCACCGAGGCAACAACACGCATTTTTTTACGCGATTTAATTAATGTTCATGTCATCTTAAGCAGCTCTTGCTCTCATCAATTTCATTACCACAGCGAAGCATTTCTTGTCGAAGATTGTTATAATCATGAATCCAGTTAGATAGTTTAGTAGAATTTTTCGCAGTTTGTGGCATCCAGTTCTTTGTGAGTTGTATATCATTTAATCTGGTATTGGCTACCAAATTTCGAAAGTTCCTTGTCATTTGTAGCGTCTCAATGTATGGCTTACTCACCAGTGAATGGCCATGGCTTTCAGGCCGGATCACAAGCCAAGACAGGTTTGTGTCCTCAATTGATGATGAAGATCCATTTTTTCGTTTCTGTCTCCACAACTCAGCATGAAGATATGAGATTGTCTTGTTGAGGTTGTCAATCTTGGTCACGACGCTCTTGTCCATGTACAAGGCATTCGTTGTCAGCGCCTGCTTTCGTTTTTCAGTTTGTTGCACTTCCCCTGATAGCTGATCGAGTTGATGAATCTTTGATCTCAGGTCTTTCTTTAAGTTTGAGACTTCTTTACTCAACCTTTGCTCAGTTTTCTCAGTCTCTTGGAATTTTTTCTCCAGCTTGTCAAATTCAAGGCTTAAATCCTTGGATTTAGATATCTGGGATTCTAGCATCTCACGTTTCAGATTTGTCTCATCTAGCTGTTTATCTTTCACTTTGAGTTGAGTTAAGACCTCCTTTAGCTGCTCTCGGAGCCCAGACACCAACGCTTCACTCTCCGCGCTCGCAGCTTTAGCGTTTTTTATCGAAGCAATTTTCTTGTCCCAAGGCTTCTCGCTCGGCTTGTCAATACTATTGTCATGTATTAATTGATCAGTGTTGAGAGCAGAATTAAGATTTGATATCAATGCCATGCATTCATTGACTGCCTTTGCTGGCATATGCAAGTCACCACCGTATTGCTCACCAAAACTTTGTTGAATTGCCTCTTTTATAACGGATATACAATGATCACTATCAAGATGAGAACTTCCAAACTCAGCCGTCGATGAAAAATAATTATTAACGCAGGCAAGAGAGAATGATTCGATGCGACTGGCTATTTGTTTAATAGCTTGGCAATTTTCGACAGTATCAGTTGGTAATTGAACTCGGTTCTCTTTGAGTAATTTTTCAATGCGATTATTGAGATTATCCAAATTTGTTGAAGAAATACGACTTGCTCGCATGACTTGCTCAATTTCATTACTCCAAGTAACATGAGATTCAATGGGATATTCTTCTGTTAATATCTGCTTGTAGAGAACTTCCAACAGAATCAATGAGACTGAAAAACTTTGCAAACATTCATCAATAATTAATCTTGACTGAAATGTCCCATATAATGGGTCATTCTTGGTTTCATCAAGAGCTATTCCAGAAGCTACTTGGCAGGATCTAGTGATATAGAAATAATATTAGCAAAAACAAGTCATAAAAATTCAAACTGTTACACAAAACTTAAGCCACTTACTGTTGTAATTCTTGTACCATTACAAGAGGATTAAGGTTTCTGGTTTTAATTAGTAAAAGTGTCTCATCAAGCCTACTCTCAATACGATTAAACACCTTATCAGATTCGCTGCACTTATCAAAGTCATTTTCAGAGCACGAATTCAAATAAAAGGTATAGTTATCGCAAGAAATATATAGACTTTGTAATATAGCATGTATAGTTGGAAGCAAACTGATAAGATCACCTGGTAGCACAGTTGAATAAGATTCCATTATTAACTCATAAGCTAGTCGAGCTTTGAATTTAACCCGCTTTATACAAAAAGTACTCGAAAAACCGGAATGGTCAAATATTTCAGGTGGTAGGAAATCTTTCACTATATCGAGTTTCTCCAATGATTCTTCAGTTGTTAAGTGCTCTAATGCGGTATCAATTGCCTTTGCTTGTGATTTGGTAACGGAAGCTTGTAACTTGACATTTGTATCAGTAATTTCCTTAGACCGAGCATTTAAAGCTTCTTTTTCAGCCACTGAAATTTGATTAGATACTTTTAAAGATTCCAAATCATTCTGTAAACAAGACAGGAGTTCCTTATACCTCACTATAGCTTGTTCGTAGTCTGAGCTACTTTCAGTGAGGGATTGCAGTTTTCGTTCAACATTCCGTAATTCACCTTCTTGAAAATCTATTTGCTCATTCAGTTGTCTTTCTGTCATAATATGACTGCTTTCTAGCTCATCATTGATATCTTTTAAAACTTCGAGTTCGTCAACATTATGTTGTAGATCTTGGACCCTTTCCCCGAGCATGAGATTCTCCTCTATTAATTTTTCCACCATCTCCTCCGCTCCTACGGCGGCATCAAGCCTTTGTTGTAAGTCTTCAATAGTGTCTTTGCTTTTTTGAAACTGTCTAGAGAGGGATATAATGTCCTGCTGCTCTTTATTGAACTTTTGAACTTGATCTTCCAGTGTCTTAATACGGGATTTTGCTGCTGAATCTTCAGCCATGCTAAGGTCTCTTAAATTAATTAAAGCGACCTCCAATTTCTCGCTTTTCTTCTGCCAGCGTAGGATATCTTGAGCATTTGCATCCGCGTCCTGATCCATTGATCCGTTATTATTCATTCGACTTTCACCCATCTCATCTCTTAATTCTTTGAGCAGTAAAAGTTCTTCCAATTGCTGCTTTAAAGAAACAATCTCTAAATTGAGAGCTTCATTGCTCTCGTCCGCAAACTCTTTATCCAATGTAAGGCTTTCTATTACTTCGATCTGTTCTTGTATCGTAGTCTCTTTATTCTTGATATCCTCGATTGCAGATCTCAATTCCTGTCGAGCATCCGATACTTCACCTTTGAGGTGCTGATATTTTAGCTGTAGAGATTGGACCAGTTGCTCTAGTCTGTACTTTTCTTGTGATAATTGATCAACCGTAGCGATTTTGTCCCTATCAGCCATTCGTTTTTTGTCCATCAATAACAATTTAGCCTTTAGCCTCTCCGCCTTTCGTTTCCAATCAGTCGTTGAGTCATCCTCGCTTTGCTCGTTAATATCCTTCGAAACAGAGAAATCTGAAACAGATGAGCGGCGAGAAGAGGTTATAACGTTGCTTTGAGGCGTCTTAGGTACAGGGATTGAAGCAATCGCAACTTCTTGAATATTTCCTTCGTCAGTCCAGCGTGGTTCACCTAACTTGTCTGACGGATACGTACTGGTGTCTTCAGATGAATGTTGTTCATTTCCATTATGCTGGACCAAACCAGCAGAGCTAGACCTTGACTGACGGCTTGAAGATCTTCTGTTTAGTTCTCCTTTGACTGAAAGTTTAGTTGGCAATTTCGGGGGAGGCATCGAGCTCGACCCCGGATCGTCCCTGACTTCATCCAAAGATGACTGGGCACGATGCGAAGCCCCGGCATCTCCATTAGATGTTTGAGTTTGTCGCGCCTGTTTGGTAAGCGTAGGAACAACGCGCTATAAGATATACACATGTTAGTTCCGTATGTCCCTTTCTAACAAAGACTCACAAACGTACTATAGCCGAAGGACGGACAAAAACTCCATGATGTCCACCACCCTGAGATCCAGAATTTTGACAAGTGAAATATCTAATTCCTTGGACGGAGCCATCATTCTTTCCCGTCGGGGTATCTAGTTCGACTCCAATCCAATCTCCCGGCGCAAATGAGGTCTTGCCCAGATACCTTATGTATCCTCCAGTTGAATGTACTTGTACACGTTGATTTTCCTTGAAGGATTGCATACCAGTCTATTTCAATATTGGCAAGGTTGTCAGTCCGTCTCCCTTTGTTTCATCATTTGCATGGGGATATCTTGATGAGTCTGTTGACGCGCCTTTTTTTCTTTTCTTTTTGTAGACTGGTAAACAGCAACGCGACTGATACAACAAACAAACACAACCGATATACAAGTCTACGATTTATGTATACACATGTTCGCCTCTATGGAGCTGTAGCTTGATATCAAAAATAAAAAAATTAGATTAAGATTAAGGTTATCGTTACACCTAAAAACATTCCTAAATAAAACGCCGAGTCTAAATGGATTATTGCATACAATTTTTTTTTAGAATACTAGTATCTAAGCAGGAATACCTTCGTATTCTTTGCTTATAAATAACCGAACAGCTTTGCGCTTTTGTCTTAGAGCGATCCGGGATCTATTGTGGGTCAGTTTGATGAATATCCAAAGACAAAAGACGAAAAGCACAATAAGACCCAAAGCTAATGGCACGTATATGACGACTTTATAAGCATTACGCTTTTCATATGGGCATTGAGCATTTACACCGCCCGTAACCCAACAGTCTGGTACTGTAGCAGAGTTTGCATCTATCCATACCGACCTATTGCTATTTTGGTTTTGAATAGCTCCTACGAGAGCAAGTTGTTCAAGAGGTGTCTGAGGCGCTGAAAAGTACCACGGTCCATGATCGAGATCACTGCACGTTTCTTGACCATCAAAATAGCTGACATTGCGGTGACCAATTATCCACAAGTCATTGTCAACAGCTCCAGCTTTCCTACAAGCGACTTCTAGTTTTGAGGAACAGTCTGTAGCACTCCATCCTGTCAATGTTTGTATCGCACATCGATTATCGCCTGTTACATCACTTGTTGGCTCATTATCTCCCCAACTCCATATAACCGTTTGCCTGATTGCATCAGTCATGTTTCCCTTGCAGAGATCTGAATTATTGAATACAGGAGAAAACCCACATGCGGCAAGTTGCTGATAGTATGAAATATCGACAGACATATTGTCATCAATCATTACCTTGTAGAAAGGATTGGCAATAAGGGATGCACCTTGCGAATTGATGAACTCCGATTGAGAATACAGACACTCATGTATCAAAGAGTCATTGACTATTTGATAGTTCAAAGTGCTAGAATTAAAGATTGTAGATGTATCGTTAGAGTCTAAAACGTAACTATTGAGACTGCTGAGGTTATTTTCGAATACTGAGACTAGTACTCGGTCATTGTCGACAAAAATGGTATGGTTTCCAGATGGCCAACCAGACTGGGAAAAGTCATAGGCATTCAAAGTGAGGTTTGCATTTTGATCGCTTTGCAGTGAAATCGGTGTGTAGAGAAAGGGATTGAATATTGAGGCAAGAGAACTTAGACGGTTCTGCTCAGAAATTTCGACATCTGAACGATATTCAGGGTAAACAGACTCCAAGACCAAGTCGATGAAAAGGAGATTTGCCTGTGTGTTCGTATTAGTCGTCTTTATTTGGTTTAGTAATTGATTGAACAGATAGGCCGGGGTGAGATCGGAGCTGCAAGTGAAATCACTGTCACTATTGATAATACTTGGGTCCTTTTGAATATTGAGGTTCACGTCTGATTCTGATTCTGTTTCTGTTCCTGTATCTGCTGTATTAGTTCCAGTCGGAGTCTCGCCGGGGTGAGATATAGGAGAATTAAAACTCAGCATAGACTGTGCAGTAGGTGAAGCAGCAGCAGCTGATATTGATGAACCGGCAGCCGAGGCACTTATGGTCGGAAGGATTTTTAACGGGGCTGAAGCAGTTAGTATCACTAGTAGGGAGACAAGTAATATTTACAACTCACTTGGACAAAGCTGCCATTGAAGAGAGTATTCGTTCCAGTATAGGTGCACAACCAAGTTATTCAAACCATCATCCATGTTTTGCACTATAGTGTCGACAGTGGATGTGCTGAATCCGGACGTGGACTGTCTGAAAAAACAGTAGCTAATGTCTGAGCCAATGTAGAGATTCTGGTCAATACTAATATTCAAGCCAATATCGCGCTGTGACAGAATAGCTATAGCTTCAGAATGAGCAAGAGAAAACGGTGATGGGTCTGCTCCAAGAATATTCTTGGCTTGCCGGTTTATATCATTCACATCCCCAAGGTCTATATCAGGTATGGAGCTCGAGTCATATTCCATTCTGCGGATAACGAGCCCCCAATCTCAAGTACGACTTGAGCAGGAGAGTTGAGATTAAATACTGACTGTCTTATAACTTATTCCTCGGGTTTGGTAATCCCGAATTCACTGAAGGTAATGGGGACAAGTATAAAAAACAATGAACGTTGGGAGAGATGAGATGAGATGAGATGAGATGTCAACTACTCTGTGTGTCAAAAGATCCGGCGAACCTATATTATTTGGATATTTTATGACTCCGACTCTTTCTACTTCTACAATTAGAGGCTATAATGATTTAAAAATAGGACACCACGTGTGTAACAGACCTGCAAAGGATTATATAGAAAATACCTGTCGAAAAAAATTGTAAAAAATTATTAAAAAAATCCTCAACTTGCTCTTTCCATTATCCGTTACAATATTTTCCGAGAACAAACCTGTAACATCAGAGGACAGACAATAACTTTACAGATTATCTTTGAGCGTACAAAAAATGTGGTTTTTGTTGGCGTTGTGATTTTTAGGCTTTTAGCGAAATCCGGGTAACACCCACGCCTTGAAGGGATCGATCATGTTACTTTTGACTCTTGTTGATCTGGATCAGCCAAAGCCTATGCAGAAGGAGATAGGCACACGTATATCGTTCAGATTCTGAAGCAGATTTATATCCAATGGCTACGGCTGGTACAAAAGTTCCTCAGGGTACTGCGCGCAGCCCTCAAGCTGTTGCGGTCGCCAACTTCCTTAGGCATAATCACACTCTTAAACAAAGAGAAGGTATTCTCAATGGCAAACGTCACAGCTTTTTTCGAGGTATGATTCTGGAGAGAAGTTGGGTTTATACGGACGTTTATACTGACTATATTATTGTATTTTTTGTAGTTAAGCGAGCAATGAGAGCTCTTATGAGCCCTGAATATCAATCGATGCAGGCTAAATCCAAGGGATTACTCCCTGTTATCGAAACTCCTGAGCAGGCCAAAGCAGTTTTCAATATGATGCCTATTGGTTCATTTGCTTACCGGGTTATTAAGGTCAAGTCGTCGCCCGAAAAGCCTCGGCCAGAAAACACTCCAAATGGCGTGCCCTTGGTAGAAGTAGTTCGAGAACAGCTTCTTGAACCTGATATGTACTATTGCTGGTTTTATGATCCCTTCCAAATGAAAAGTATGATATACTCTGGATTGGCATTGCTGGTAATCTTTTCTCTAGTACTTTTCCCCCTATGGCCTGTCAAGTTACGCCTCGCTGTCTATTATCTTTCTCTTGGATGTATGGGTTTGATTCTGGCATTTTTTGGTATAGCCATTGTTCGATTGATCTTTTTCTTGATCACCTACCTGGCCGTCAAACCAGGTATTTGGATCTTTCCAAACTTATTCGAGGACGTGGGAGTCATTGAATCCTTTATTCCCTTCTATGCCTGGAATGTGGTGAGTATTATGTGCAATGGTTTTATATTGTTGAGAATCTCTTATAACTGACCTTTTCTGATAGCCTACCAAGAAGAAGAAGAAGAGATCATGAATATTCATCTCTTTAATGTACATTGACAACAAAGGTCACTATTTTCTCGATAAGTGACCCAAAAGTAGATTAGCCTAACCATGCTAGATTTAATTCATTTTACACTCTATAATCCCCCTCTTTCTCAAAATCTCATATGGTCTCTGCAATTGCTTGTAGAGCAAGCTTTACAAGCAATTGCTGGATACGTATCTTTTATCTACGACATTATAGCAAATCTCTATAGAATATCAAACAAAAGGAAATAAAAGTAATTAGACAAACTAGGTGATTTAACCGAAATTGTAGAGCCCATTTCGTAGCTATCCACCCCTTTTATACCCCACAAAATCTCATTGTTTTTCCCCGGACAACCCACGGAAAAGATGAGGACGATACAGATAGGATCAAGGCTTACGGCCCGACTATGCTATAGATATTCGAGCAGAGGTTTTAGCAACACATCAGCGGCCAAGTCTGACTATTCTCACCTCGTTATCGGTGGTGGTGTTGTCGGGCTCGCGGTCGGGGCCAAGCTGTCTGCTCGTCCTGGCACCTCAGTCCTCCTACTGGAACGGCATACAGAACTAGGATCTGAGACGTCGGCTAGGAATTCAGAGGTAATTCATGCTGGAATTTACTATCCTCCTGACTCCCTTAAGGCCAAGTTGTGCATTAGGGGAAAAGAGATGATCTACGACATAGCAGACAAGAATGGTATTGAATACCAAAAATGTGGTCAGTATGGCAATGTATAAATTGTTTTATCACGGTTTGTTTCTCAGCTGACTTTCCTTAATTGCGTTAGGAAAATGGATTGTTTCTCAAAGTGAACAGGAAGATGCTTATCTCGAGAAGCTCCGCAAAAATTGCGAGGCATTGAGGGTGAGAGATATTGTTTCTGCAAATTCAAAGTGATTGCGATTCTTACGATGATAGGTACCTGTTGAATATGTATCCAATGTTAAAGCTAAAGAACTTGAACCGGATGTGCATGCTAGGACTGTGCTAGCTTCTCCGACGACTGGTATTATATCTGCTCACTCTCTCATGACTTTTCTCCAAGGCCAATTGGAGAGCAATGGCGGAGATATCGCTCTAGAAACAAATGTGCAAGATTTACAGTTTTTGGGGGCTGGCAATGGCTTTAAGGTTTTAGCAAAATCTCAAGGAGAAACTGTTGAATTTACAGTCGACAACCTCGTCAACTCTGCGGGTCTTGCTGCTACCGATATATCGAACCTCATCTTACCCCAGGAGCGTCATGTTAAAGGTTACTTTGCCAGGGGCAGCTACTTTTCGTATGGTCTTTCCAAACCGAAAACTAAAAGACTGGTAATGATCTGTATTCTATTGAAAAGTAATATCCGCAAGCATCACTAACTTGATCTAGATTTATCCCGTACCCTCAGGTACTGCAGGACTGGGAACCCATCTCACATTGGATCTTGGTGGTCAAATCAAGTTTGGCCCCAATGTAGAATGGGTAGGTCTAGTTTTTCTTTTTTTCTCGTATGTATATGTCGACTCACAAAACCTTATTCCTACACAGACAACCGACCCTCAAGATGTCCGGCCTCGTGGAGAGCAATTAGATCAAGCATATGGTGAAATACATCGGTATCTTCCAGGAGTCGAGAAAACTGCTTTGAAGCCAGATTATGCTGGCATTCGACCAAAAATTGTAGGTCCAGGCTCCCCAGCTGCAGATTTCTACATTAAACAGGAGCAAGGGTTCCCTGGATTTGTTAATCTTCTTGGTATTGAGAGCCCTGGGCTAACTGCTAGTATGGCAATTGGAGAATACGTCGATAAGCTCCTTTTTGAATAAGACAACATTAGAATTATAGATTACTGTTTGTTTGTTTGTTTGTTTGTATTTTCAGTTCATAAAAGCTTTTCTATTATTTAAGCTTGTGTTCAACTCTGGTTATGTGTATATACAATGTCTAGGATATAGGAGGCTAATCTAATCTAAAGCCTTAAGCATCTCTGCAACGCTGGCAAATTTTATTCTTGGCTTTCCAGCAGCGTCACCTTGTAGTCTTTCAATTTCATCAATCCGCTGCCAATCTTGCCAGGTTGTATATTTATGCTTTAAATGGGATTTCACCCCATCGAATCCACGAAATATAAGATTTGTATTCATATGCTTTGCAGATTCATAATCGGAAACAATTTTATCGGCCGTGTCAAAGGCATCCATTAAAGTACTGGCAATCACACCTGTTGGGCCTCTTTTGACCCAGCCAGCTGTATAAAGACCTGCGACAGGTTCATCAAGTCGTGGGTCAATAACTTGGCTATCCTTATTTGGAATAACTCCTTTCTTGATATCAAAGGGCAATCCAATGGCTTCGCACGTTTTCAAAGGCAGACTCTTGTACCCGATACTTCGAAATGCTAATTGAGCCGGAAACGTGACGGTTTCTCCGGTGCGCTCAAAGTTTGTCGGTTGATCAGGCAATGTTTGATTAAGCCGCGTCTTGTCAAATTCGACTGCTGCTAAATCTTTTGAGATTGATCCCGCAACAAACCGCCTTGGAGCAAGTTGATAGTCCAGTGACCAAACCTTGTCTGCTTTATCCAACGGAGTAGGGCAAGGACGATCAAGGGTCTCAAGTAACCTGCGACGAGCCCTTTCCATTCCTTTACGTAAGGGTCTTAATGGCTCCATCAGCCTTTCCTCAACGGGTATAAAATGAGCACTTGGCAAGTTGAGCATCTCTCGAAACTCCTTTGTTGTAAAAGCGCTCTGCGCGGGCCCCCTCCGGCCAACAATATGAATACGCTTGACTCTGCTTTTAGACAGCTCTTCTAATGCATAATCACAAATGTCTGTATGTCGGAGTTTGTCCACCGGAGTAAGTAACATTCTACCAACATCAAGCGCGACATTCCCTTGGCCTATAATCAAAACTTCGTCAACCTCCGCAAGATTAAATTCGAGATTCCGGCAACTGGGAAGCCCATTGTACCACCCGACAAATTCACGAGCAGAGTGGATCCCATTGAGATGTTCTCCAGGAATTTTAAGAGTTCGATCTTCACTGGCACCATAAGCAAAGACGACTCCATTATAATTTGCTCGTAGATCCTTCAAGTTTAATGTTTCTCCAACTTCTGTATTACCAATAAACCGAAATCTAGCATCTCTCGCAGTCTCTGTAAATGTATCTTCGCAATTCTTTATTTATTTATTCTTTTAGGTTAGTTGCTGAGATAAAAGTGTCTCAAACTGGAAGATACTCACCTTCACTTCTGGATGATCTGGAGCTACTCCGAACCGCGACAATCCAAAAGGGACAGGTAGCCTTTCATATAGATCGACTTGTATATTTGGTAGCTTTTGTAAGAGCCGATGTGCAGTGTAAAATCCAGCTGGACCTGAGCCCACAATAGCAATCTGAAGTCTCGGGTCACCCGGCGATAGCGAGTAGTACCTTAAGCTATTAGCCGCATTCTTGATAGGTGTTACTCGTCGAAGGATCTTCAATACCATGGTGGCTTATGATTTGAAACTGTCTGTAAACCCCGGAATTGGACCGATGGGCTACTGTGCGGCGCACTCACGTCACGTGCCGGATCAAGTTCTCGAGAAGCGATGACCGTCTACCAACTCGTGCTGTGTAAATGTATACCCAATGCACCCGCGCAATATATACAATAATGTCGAGGCTACAAACTTTAGAACGCTAGCGGATGAGAACCCTGAGCTGAAGAAGTTGTAGGTATTGTTTTCTTTTAGAATTGAACGTCTGAAATTCACTAACGAGATCTCCCATCATTTGCAGTCTAAAGATCGATGGTTCACTCGACTTCTCTAAGCCTGAGACCGATTAGTCAGTTAATATTTAAAGATTCACCAGGAGTTAAGGCTTGCGTTTACACCTGCTTTTGATTCTTGTTTAGCGTTCTGGCCGAAACTTTGTTGAAACGTGATTTCAATCTCAATGTCAAGTTATCCAGAGATCGATTATGTCCACGAGTGTGTATATCAATGAGTTGAATCTCTTCATTTGCTGTGAATATAGGGTTAATATTTTTCCATTTCCAGGTTTCGAATCGACTTGAGTATGTCCTTTGGATACAGGACTTACTAGACTCTACCAGTCCGACAGAGCACTGGCCCGATGACGTCCCTGTCTCGGGCATCGATATGTGAGGCACATGAAAATGTTTATATACTGAAAGATTGTCTAACTCGGGGGGAGCATTAGTGGAACTGGAGCATCAGCGTTATATGCTCTGCTTGCTTGTAAATTAAGATCGAATTGGCACATTATTGGAACTGGTATGCAACTCACGAGTTGTACGAATGACCTAAACATTTGCTGATGTATATATGAAACAGATATTGATCAGGAGGCATTAAAACTCTCTTCAGAAATTATTGATAATAATAGAGTGAGTGACAGAATAAATATTGTCAAAGCCTCTAGCACATTGATCGATCTTGACGAGCTCCATTTGGATAGGTAAAGTTAATCTTGCATTTTAATACCTGATTTTCTTTGGCTAAGACATTACAAAGGATTGAATTCACTATGTGCAATCCACCTTTCTATTCTTCGTTAGAGGAAATGCACGAATTGAAAAAGCAGAAGACAAGAGCTCCAAAATCCACGCTTTTGGCGGCTCCGGGAGAGCTCATCACTCCAGGAGGTGAGGATCGATTTATAAAGAATATGATTGATGAATCACTCTTGTTACGTGAGCGCGTTAAGTGGTACACAAGCCAATGTGGAAAGCTCTCAACCGCTGAATCAATAGTAGAATATTTAAGAGAAAAAAGTATAAGCAATTACGCGATAACTGAATTTGACAATAGCCAATCTATTAAAAACAATGCAACTGGATATAAAAAGGGTTCCATTACCAAACGTTGGGGGGTGGCATGGTCATTCTTACCTAGAAAGCCTTGGGGGTCCGCCTGCCGGATATCATCACCTAGTTTACGATCAGCTAACCCACCACCTTGTGAGAAGAACTTTATAATTTCTGGTACAAATAAATCAGATATAATATCCAAAGTGAATGATTTCCTCGAATCTCTCAGGTTTTGCGACTGGGGTTCTGTTAATCTCGACAACCGCGCAATCAAACGTCTTGAACAACAAGACGAGGAGCAAGATATATCTGTATTGGATATATCTGCGCCTGATAATGTCTGGAGCAGGTCCTTTCGACGAAAATTAAACCAAGCCAATAGCAAAGGCGAGATGCAGAATCTAATAGATTCTCTGAGTCATAAACCATCAGCTATTCAGATGAGACTCTATATATGTCCTCTTCCCCGCAATAGATATTGTATAACCCTTCGATGGGTTTGTGGAATGGATTACTCCTTATTTGAAAGTTTTGAAGGCTCCCTCTGTAGCCTTTTTAACCGGATGTGACAGTAATAGAGAGTCTACGAGGCAATCTATTGCAATAAAATATAAATTATACATTGATCCAAGGGCTGCAATTCTATTTTCTCCGTTCCTAGTCCTTCATAGCTGACTCGGCATCGCCTGGCAATTTTGGCTCAATGAGCGAAAACGTTTCAGAATGAGAAGCTTGATCTTTTTTCGCTTTCTCATATGCTTTAGGGCTATAAGAAAAGATTAATTTATAAATTATTTATGCAGAATGTCAATAGTTGGAAAACTTACCTTCGGTCAGTCAGCTCACGTAGCTCTTGGTCACTGAGGATACTATCTCCCTTGCCCTTAATTGTAAATTTCTCAGTATCTTGTTCCTTGAGAAGTTGTTCTAGGTCTTGAAGCTCTTGTTTCCTATCGTTTTCCTTTGGCGTCGTAGACCCACTGGCTCCTCGCTTATCCGAATCCTTGCCACCAGATGCCAAACTAATAAACTTGCCACGTTGTATGACAAGTTTCTCCAACCTTCGTTTCGCATTGGCCTTCATAAGTATAATCTGTTCTACCGTGTTACTAGTAGCCAATCTGTAGACCAACACAGGTTTCGTTTGGCCAATTCGATGTACGCGATCCATAGCTTGTAAATCTTGTTGGGGGTTCCAATCACTGTCAAACAATATCACAGTATCGGCAGCTGTCAAGTTGATTCCAAGACCCCCTGCCCTTGTAGTAAGAAGAAATACTTTCTTGTTGGTATCTGTCGAAAATGAATCAATCTCTTCTTGTCGTACTTCTTGTGGCACAGATCCATCGATTCTGCATATTCCCCATCCATGAAGCGTTACAGCCCATTCAGCAAGCAGGTCCAGCATACTAGTAAATTGACTAAAGATGAGAATCTTATGACCTTGCCTGACAAGCTCCGGAACTAATCTCTGTAAAAGCAACATTTTACCGGAATTATTGACCAATCTGTCGTCTACAGGCTCGTCGTCTTTCCAGGGGAAATAAAACAGGTACGGAGAGTTACAGACCAACCTTAACTGCATCACTTTGTTTTGAAGTTTTTTGCCTGACGCCTCTCGTTTCGCCCAATGGATCATATCCCGTATGTGTCTATCTTTGACAAGATTTTCAATCTCCGTCTGCTTGGCTCCAGGAGTCTTCTTACCGGATGTTTTGTTACTTGCCTCGTCTTCTAGAATATCTTTGAAATACTTCTCGTCTTGGCTTTCGGACTCATCATAATCTACTCTTGCCTGACTTCTGCTTCTTCTTCCACTTGCACTTGCGCTTGCACTTCTTTCTGACTCGCCTTTCTCTGCTTCTTCTTTCGAAATGGCTCCAGATATATTCCGTGCCTCGAGGATCTTCTCCACTAACAGATCTTGAAGAGTGCCGTCAAGAACAGCCTTATAAAGTTGCTGCTGAAGAGGCGTCAGAGGTGCGTATATGACATACTCTCGTTTGTCAGGCAATCCAGCCTCAACATCCGCTTTGACGCGTCGAAGTAAGAATGGCTTCAAAATCGCATGTAATTTGGAGATAATGCGATCTGATGTTTCCTTATCTATAATTGTTTGATCTCCCTTTTTGCTACCAATGTCACTGAAATCGAACCAGCTTTGAAAGAGGTTGAGATCGGAGAATATATCAGGTAATAAGAAATTCAGTAGAGTCCATAACTCAGCAAGACTATTCTGTAACGGCGTACCAGTAAGCAGTAGACGATTAGCTGTATGGTAAGTCTTCAATTCTTTAATCAATTTGGAATTGAGATTCTTAAGTCGATGACCCTCGTCGATTATGAGGTATTTCCAGTGAATTCGTTGTAAATACTTTCGGTCAATCATGATCATTTCATAACTAGTTATTATAACAGGAACATTGTGGTTTGCTTTCTTTGTAAAATATTTATGCCGTAAATCTTGACGCTCAACAGGGTTACCATGATATAAAAGAGTTCTAATACTAGGGGCACGTCTTGTAAATTCTTCCTGCCAATTCGCTATTGTCGATAGTGGTCCTACAATCAAGAATGGACCATTTACCCCGCGCTCCAATAAGTATGCAATAAATCCAATAGCTTGAATAGTTTTACCGAGCCCCATTTCATCTGCGAGTATTCCGTTTAAACCATTCTCATACAATGAGGCTAGCCATTCCACACCGGCTAGTTGGTAGTCTCTCATTACACACCCTGTCACGAGTTTAGGCTGATTGCCTGCGAATTTTGAAGTCGGCTTCAATAAAGGATGTTCTTTCTTGTCACTCTTTGCTGCTTCCTCTGGCTTTCCTTCATCACCATGATGTTCTACCTTGGCCTTCTTTGCCTTTATAAAGTCAAGCATTGACCCTTGAAGCTTGCTCTCATCTTGCGCAGAGGCTGTTCTCTTACTTCTCCTCGTCGTTGGCTTATGTGAAACTGTAGAAGTCGTCTTGCCCGACCTCATTGTGCGACCTGTGTCATTCTCAGCTGTCTGTTCCTTCGCTTCTTTCTTCGCTTCTTTCTTCGCCTCTGCTTTCTGACGAGACCGGATCTGTGCCTGCTGTTGAGCAAGGCGCTCTGAAAGGATATTGGTATAGACCTGAGACTGTTCTATCAAGAATTGGAGCCGTGCCATACGTTTCTTATCCGACATAGACTGAAACTCATTGCTTTCCTTCTCCTAATAGAAGTTTTACAATCGTTAATCTTCTCTTCAAGACAAAAAATAAAAAGGGCTCCCTATATTACTGAACTTACCGGAGGTGAGCTTGGAGCTGTTCCACTAGAGTTGGCCGACGATGACACGGGGGAAGGAGTAAAGGACTCTTGAGATTCGTCTTCGTCTCCTGAATTCATTCTAAAGGGCAGTTCTCTTTTAAATTATATGAACAAATTGCTTCTTCTTTGTTGAGAACTGGATTTTCCTACTTCTCTAGCAGATTTAAGGATATATATTTTGTCTGTGTCGCGTTAACGACACGTGTCGCGAGATTTATGGCAACTGCTTAATGGTTGGGCCCGCCCATTTTGGCGTTCAGAATGGAAGACTACTAAAAGCAAATACTGGCGAAATTAAGTCTACTCTACTATACGCAAATGTATATTTAAATGGCTTGTCATTAAATTATCCTATAGTTATTTTCTTGTACATTCAGACCATTATCATCAGTTCATCTAGACTCAGAAAGTGTAGATTCTCTTTTACACACGCACGCACACATTCTCTATCGTAGCTCCTACTTGGCTTCTAAAGCCTGAAGCTTTTCTGTCAGCTCAGGGACAAGCTTATAGATATCACCCACAAGACCATAGTCAGCGATTTGGAATATAGGAGCCTCCTCGTCTGTAACAAAAGGAAAAAAAAAAGAAAGTTAGACCTTCAAATAGAGAACAAGCTAAACAGACTAAACGGTACAAACCTTTGTTGATGGCAACGATGGTCTTGGAATCCTTCATACCAGCCAAATGCTGGATGGCACCACTGATACCGACAGCAACGTAAAGATCAGGGGCGACAACTTTTCCGGTTTGGCCAACTTGGAGGGAGTTATCGCAAAATCCAGAGTCAACAGCTGCACGGCTAGCACCGACAGCAGCATGAAGAGCATCAGCAAGCGGGTAAATAACCTTGTCGAAAGTAGCCTTGTCCTTAAGAGCACGGCCTCCCGAGACAACGACTTTAGCGGATCCGAGGTCAGGACGCTCGCTCTTGACAATCTGTTGTGAGACAAACTCGGTGGGTGAGGGCGCATTAGGGTCAGCACCAGCCTCTACTGGAGCAGTATTCCCTGAATCGGCTGAGGCAGCCTCAAATGCAGATGACCGGATAGTCATAAGCTTGATAGGATCTTTGGATTTAATAGTTTCAATAGCATTGCCAGCATATACAGGCCGCTTAAAGGTATCTTCGCTTTCTATAGCAATGATATCGCTCATAGGCTGCACATCCAGAAGTGCACCGACTCGAGGAAGGATATTTTTGGAGGAAGAGGAAGAAGGAGCGAAAACGTGTGTGAATCCGCCCTTCGTGATATTTTCAGCAATCAAAGGAGCTGTGTTCTCCGCAAGAAACTTAATAGTTGATCGTTAGCTCCAAGGAATATTTCGATTTTACAGGAAGATCGACTTACGTGATCGTATGCTGGGTTTGAAACTTCTATGACCTTTTTGATGCCTGCGATCTTGGCCGCTTCGGCAGCGATCTCCTTTGCAGCGCCGCCAGCAACAAAACCAGTGACATCTCCACCGAGCTTGGAAGCAGCAGTAATAGCATTGAGAGTCTCAGCAGTTATCTTACCCTGCCTGATCTCAACGATTGCAAGGCTCGACAGGAGTTTACGCAGGCTAGCATTGTGTCGAGGGACGCCAAGGGCATTGCAGCGCAAAATGGCGCGGCCGGTACTAAAAAGAAATGCCATAACTGCTTATACTGAGCAAGGTTGAAGGAGAGAAGATGTAGCCTGTTTTAAATCAAACCGCTTAACTCCCCGCAATTTGCCAAAGATGGAATCTCTTCGCTTGTCTGCCGCCCAATGTCCGAAGTGTCAAATTGAGTTGTGGGGAGCACCAACGTCTGTGCACTTATGCCGTTGCTATAGGGAACGACTTTTTTTGGGAGTTTTCGTCTGGACTGGTAAACTTCACGAAGCGAAGGGAAAAAAAACCTACGCCCAAAGGAGACAAGGAAGGAGAATCAATAGAAACAGGATCATCTTCATCACCACCAGCAGAAAAATGGGGGACAACGACAGCACGCAGGATGTCACTATGACCGATACTACCGAGCACGTGCCGCAGACCGAAGAACCGGCCGTTGCAGACACAACTGATACGAACGCGGATGCAGTACCAACTCCTGGTCCCGGGCAGGGAGATAACAACGCGACGGATGAAATACAACAAGAAAACACTCTAGAAGAAACTGCTCAAAGTGAAATCGTCGCCAATCCTGAAAGTAATAGCAATAACGTCAGCGCTAATCCAAGTCCCAAGCCCAATGATGAAAACGCGGCGGAAGAGAATGTACTGGAAAAGGAAGGAGACAGTGAGAACAAGCCAGCAACTCTGGAAAAGCCCATCTCTAATGAAGAGTCTGCCGTCGCAACTGATGCAGCCACGACCGGGGAAAATCAAACACCCGCTCCCAAAACTGAAGGTTCGGCCCCTCCTGCCTCTGCCGATGATGCTGTTGCTCAACGAAAGCGGCTGGAACAGGAAGCAACAAGATATCTGGTCGAACAGGCTCAACCTGTTATCATTCCATCATATGCCGCTTGGTTCGACTTGAATAAAATAGACGCCATTGAAAAGAGATCTCTGCCAGAATTTTTTAATGGTCGCAACCGTTCTAAAACCCCAGAAGTTTATATGCATTATCGCAACTTTATGATTAATACTTACAGGCTCAATCCTATTGAGTATCTAACTGTTACCGCAAGTCGTCGCAACTTAGCTGGTGATGTTTGTGCTATTATGCGCGTCCATGCATTTTTGGAACAATGGGGTCTTATCAACTACCAAATTGATCCAGAAACTCGGCCATCCAATATAGGGCCTCCATTTACAGGCCACTTCCGTGTCACAACCGATACACCTAGAGGTTTATTACCTTTCCAACCAGGCCCGATGCTTGCTTCAAATGCTGTAAAACGTTCTTCGACTTCGGAAACACCCGTGGCTTCTACTCAGCAGGCGGCGACTGCAGGTACTCCACAATCTACTGCAGCCAATCCACAAGGACTGAAACTCGAATTGCGAAAAGATATCTATGATGCCTCTGGCAGAAAGAAACAGTCACAAAATAGTGATCAGAATGGATCTTCGGGTCCCATTAAGCGGAGCCACTGCTACAGTTGTGGGATTGACTGTACGCGTATCCGATATCATAATGTCAAGACGAAGCAGTATGATCTATGTCCACATTGCTTCCTTGAGGGTAGGTTCCCTGCGAATAGCCAGTCTTCTGAATTTGTCAAGGTCGAGGATTCCGAATATTTATCATCGGAACTTAATCGTCCATGGACAGATCAGGAGACACTTCTACTGTTAGAAGGTTTGGAAATGTTTGATGACGATTGGAATGCAATTGCAAATCATGTCAAGACGCGTACACGCGAGCAATGTGTCTTACAGTTTCTTCAGTTGCCTATTGAAGATCCTTATCTTGGATCTAATTCAGAAAAGCAAGGCCCCTTAAAATACAGTAAACCGCCATTCTCACAAGGTGACAATCCTGTGATGAGTGTTGTGGCATTCTTGGCGAGTCTGGTTGATCCCAAGACTGCCGCCGCTGCTGCCCATTCAGCTCTCGATGAAATGACCAGCAGGCTTAAGAGACATACACTGAATGAGCAGGAAAGTAAAGATCAAGATAAGAAAGCTAATGGTAAATCAGCAGAGCATTCCACGGAAGACAAGATGCAAATTGATGGAGAGGAGCAGGAGGAGGAGAAGCCACCACTTGAACGTGCTGCATCTGTAGCACTGGGTACTGTTGCTGCTCGGTCTCATATTCTCGCAACGAATGAGGAGGCACATTTGTCGAAGCTAGTAAATACTCTTGTCAATACAGAGCTGAAGAAAGTCGAGCTCAAACTTTCAAAATTTGATCAGCTTGAACGTGTACTCGAAGCTGAAAGGCGCGAAATTGAGCGAGCGCGACAAGATCTCTTTTTGGATAGACTCAATTTACGCCGTCAGACCTCAAATGTTCTCGATATGTTAAAGAAAGCTACAGAGACTCAAGGTCAACAAAGTCTTCAACTTGCTCAAGATGCCTCAGCTATTGCTGGTCAGAACTCGGGTCTTGCTTTTGTTGACGATGCCAACAATACTACAAATGGTCAACCAAACCGGCCAAATGTTGTTCCTGTCAGCCTTGAGACACCACAAACATATAAATACTGGTCAGCCTAACTGCGAATCTTGGATCTCTTCTATTTTTATCTTTTATCTTTATTTTTATTTTCTGGTTTGTTTATTGAAGAAAGACCTTCTGGCAATCGCTTCGTGGTTTGCTATCGTCCCAATGTACATTATACTGCGCAG
>JAJMFC010000084.1:0-54171 GCA_030574475.1 Trigonopsis californica
ATACCCATAATTGAAGAGCCATTGACGGGTCCTCTCGAGGACATAAAGGCTCGCCTGAGGAAAGCAGGGGTAGGTTAACAAGTTGCTAGCGGGTTCAGTAGAGGAACCCAGATACCAACTTAATAATACCACGATTTTGACACAATGACTACACACAATGAATACATCACAATGAATCTGCAAATATCCTTCTACAAAATGACTTAATCGGGGGTTTTCTACGGCCAAGTGACTATGGTTTATCCATAAGGGCAGTTTCCCCCACCCTGGCAACTCTGCTAGTTAATATATGTATTTCAATGTAAATTAGAGTAAATACATAAACTAGTTCAAGATATAAAAAAAAAAGCAATTAATGGTTATATCGGAATATGAGGGATAAGCACGTGATAGAATTGCCTAATGTGGTTAGATGAAAATGCAAATTTATGAGTTCCATGTCACACAGTCTAGGCAGTAAGAAATATTAAACGGATAAATATCCACAAAGAAGTAGATGATGCGGGCTCTTGCAAATATGGATATCCTCAAGCTGCTAGGGATGAAGCCTGTATAATGCTCTGCTATGATGAGAGATTCCGGTTCTTTGAAGCTCGACCAGTTAGTGCGGAATGGATGAGACATGTACCCTGTGATTTATTGAGGTCATGGAGAGGTAACATAGACATTCAAGTGACAGTGAACCCAGAGGGATTGATCGAGTATATTAGTAAATACTGTTCGAAATCCGATTTGGCGAACTCAGCATTGATGCCTTTATTTGTTGCAAATGTGACGAGTAAGTAAAAATCTGTCAAGTTTTAACGGGAGAGATTTTGTTAACTGGTATTAAAAGATTTAAATGATAAACGTCCATGGTCCATCACGGTCTCTTATTGAATGGCCTCTGTTCCGCAACTATGCAACCATAATCGTCCACGCCTGTGGAACTACTTTATGCCCTTACAACAAGCTCTACAAGCTACCGCGTGCCCTTCTACTAATGTCCGCCTCTCTGGCGCTCAGCCTCGCAGTTCGCGCACGAGATGATGATGTGCTCCACCATTTCCGGGCTTCTGCATTGACAGTTAACTGTCTCCACTGGCTGAATAACTGGCTGTAGAGAGAGCTCTGCAGTTGCTGTCGAGTTGTCTATTGGCTTCCGCCTTGATATCATTCGGCTTTTTCCAGGGGCGTTCCATCACCAGTAGTGGTGTTCTCGTAGCTTGTTGAATGTTTCCGCGGGTTCTGTCTCGCTTCTTCCTTACGGCTTGTCTTAGCGCTATTCCTCTCAGGGATAGGTTACCAGGCAAAGACTGGTCTTTCGGTGCAAGGCTTGCACTCTAGCAGTTTTGTATGCTCCTATATCAAAAAAACTTATTTTGTCTGAGAACCTCCTACCCAATACATCTCTAATATCTTTTGCATGTTATTCCTTAGTTGGAGAGAAGATTAAAATATCATCTAAGTATACTAACACCCTTCTATCAAGGTCTGCACAGTCTTTTAATATAATGTCCAGGTTACTTGTACTTAAAACATTATATTGTCCAGTTTGTTTTAGGTAAACATTATAATGTCCAGGTTGTTAAAGACTGTACCCACCAAGTTATGTAAAGAAAAAAACAGAAAAAAGAATTCAGAAAGCTTTAAGAATAAAGCATCATGCCTAATTTAAACCTAAGCGTCCTAGTAAATAATCAACATGCCAGAGCAACAATAGATGGAGGTTCGGACATTAGCTTGGTTACTTCATCTTTTCTCAATCGCCTTGGAATTCAATATTGGATGGCAAATCCTCCCGTCAACATGAGGACTATCTCAGGAGAAAGTCTATTATTGGAAAAGATTACGATAGTCAAACCACGCATCGCTACCATGTAACGAGTTCTGTGAACCCGTCGCCTGCTGAGACCTTTATTTTGGATTCTCTGTAGATTTCTACGCCACGAGGGGTATTCCATGGCCATGCGGACGCAAGCTGTGTATACCAGTGCCGACTACATTGGGGGCCCTTCTGCATTTTCCTGTGCTCGCTTGGCACGTGGGACTAAGCTGAGACCTTTGCCAATGAATAGCCCCCAAGAACTTTATCTTATTTCTATGGGGTAGTGCGCAGTTTGCTGTCGATGAGTCTTTAAGTTCAGCTCCTTCTCGTAGGTGCCCATAGCTCGGAAGTCTGTTCTGAGCCATGCTAGTCTACTCAATTGTTTTCTTGGGATTGCTCATAGCGCCCATCGTCATAAGCGAGGACATTCTGGTACATCCGTTAGACATGTATCAGCCTACCAGCTACAATATCCTTGCCAGTAAAATATCTTCCGAGGAGGGCCAAGTGACAGTAGAGATTCAGCCCTGACTATTTGATCGAAGCGCTGTGAAGCTTTCTATAATCAGTCCATAATCCTAGTGTAGTATAAGGTACTTTACTCACGATATACTACCACTTAGACAAATAGAAGTTCCTGTTACATGACGCGTGCCCAGATCACCAGAAATTTAATGACTTGATGTCTCCAACTTCTTTCGCGCCTTCGTTGTCTCGGTCTGGCTACAGCAGATCATGGGCTCTCTTTGGGGTGATAACTCATTAATCCGAATCGGTGCTTAATAAAAACCTTAATATTGGCTCACCTTAGACGAATCTAGCTGGAATAATTTTGTGCTTGATGGTCAATCGCTAAATATAGCCAGGCTTGTTAGCAAAATACCTTATTGACAAATGGAGATGCAATTTGAGAAAATGAACAAAGATCCAAACTGCAAGGTAATTCGCAAGAAAGCACCTTACTCATCCTGACTATAGATATAGGATATGTGTAGTTTCAAACAGTGCCGTAGTAGTTGGCTACATCGACAAGATTCAAAGTAAATGCAAGCAGAATGACGGCCGGGATAATAAGACCATCCATCACATAGTCCAAGTGATATTCTTCTCTCAGTGCCTGCTCTGTTGATCAATTGAGCTAATATTAACGACGTCCTGTCAAGCGAGGACACCTACTTTCATTGGCCATCATTGCAAGCAAGTACTTCAGAGCTTATCGAGCATATTAAGGTGCTGTAATTGTTGGGAAGGGGGGTGGTTGGATTCACTAATCCCGCCCTGGAAGATCTAAACACCTCATCGATTTCTCGCCTTCAGTACAAACGACGACCTAAATTCTTTTTTCGCACCAAAACCTGAAGTTCCTTTTGTCTCGCCTGTCATTCAGCAAATTTTTTTTTGTCTTGCGTGTTTGTTTGGACTTAGTGCCGTGGCTAGTTATAAAGTCTCGCCAAAACAGTCTCTTGCGTCCATCTCGGAAACTTGATGACGATATTTTTTTTTCTCGGCTAGCAGAATCTTTAATCTAAAATGATGGAGACTCTCGAAATTCATTCAAAGTCATTTCTCATAAAATGGATCAATGTGCCCGATGGTGACACCCTGAGTTGGCAGGGTACCCCTCAGAAGAAGTCCATATCCTTTGGGCTGTTCCGCCGGCCGCCCTCTGTACAGATTCCTGAAACCAACAGCAATATATCTTCAAACAGGATAACCGAAAGCAACAATAATATTACAACTGGGAGACGCCCTAGCTTGCGGAGGTTGTCCTCTTCTGGGCCCCACGTTCCTCTCAAGCAGCAACTGCAAAAGTCAGGTCTTCAACCATTGCTCTGGCGGGAACGTTGCCCAGCTAATGAACCCTTTACTGGAACTCATACTGCTACTAATTCTACAGGCAGCATGTTTGCTTTTGTGTTTGACAATACTTTCTCAAAGACATTCGCAAAGACAGTCTTGTTCACCTATCAGATAACAACCGGGGCACCACATTCACTATCTTCGGTCGATTTAAGTGCAAAGAGCTATAATGTTCAGCGTTCCCAATCAAAAAAGGGGACTAATCCTCCTAGAGAGACCATTCCTAATCGATATCTAACTGGTATATTATTGAAGAAGCGGCGGAAAAAGCTTCAAGGTTTTGCTCGCCGATATTTTGTCCTCGATTTGGAAACTGGCCTTCTCACTTATTATTTAAATTCTCGCTCATCTGTTCTCAGAGGTAGCATGCCCCTTGGTGTTGCTGCCGTATCTGCACGAAAAGATTCGAGGGAATTCTTCATCGATTCAGGCTCCGAAGTATGGTCTCTTCGAGCTCAGAATCAAGAACAATGGCAGATTTGGAAGGAGGCTTTTGAGAAGAGTCGAGTATGGTCTCGAACTCACGGTGAGAACCCCTCTGAAATCGCTAAAGAAGACTTAGGAGTTGATGTCTATCTACTATCCTCTATTGAAGGTATATATCACCGGCTAATGGATACACAAAACTATACAAAACAAATACTTTCTGAAGAGCTGGACCAGAATAATCACCATCGCCACCACCACCATCACCATCATCATCACGATGACGATCACAATAGTATTCGTTCTATAGGGGAATTAAGTTCAAAGAGCAGCATCCTGTCTCTTCATCACAATAAACCCGATATTATCAAAGAGGTTGAGACATTAGACACAAGAATAGATGATATAGCAAAGGATCTAGGTGACTTGCTTCTTGGATATCGGGATAAAGGGCTTGCTGGTAACAAATCTACCAGCAGTAACTTTGTTGGTGAGTCGAATAAAGTCAATAATAAGCAATCCCCTGTTGTACAGCAGCGACCTAGAACTAGGGCCAGTCCTTCGCTTAGCCCTCGAACATCTTGTGGAAGTGCAACGGAATATTTTGATGCAAAAGAGGGCCCTGAATCAGAGCCAGGTGTTGTTATGCTTCCAGATAAAGAGGAGCCTTCAAGTAGTAGTTCTGGGGAATCCGAAGAAAATGATGACAATCTAGTTGTTGTTGAAGATGACAGCGGCGCTGAAGAATCCGATTCTGAAAACGATGAAAGTGACCAGAAAACTGTTGAGGATAATCTGGATTTGGAAATGCCCCTGACCACGTCGGATGCTGTTAGGCCTCCAAAGTATACTCAACGGTCGGAATCTCAAAGACGAGATCTGTATCCGTTGGGGGAGATTGCTCATGTCAAGCGACGTACCAATGTCCCCAAGTCGGTTGTCGATGCGCCAAGTCTGTATTCATTTTTGAGAAGAAATGTGAGTTGCAGCAAAAGAGAATTCCATTGTAATTTTCGTGTTTACTAACTCGTATATATTATTATAGGTTGGCAAAGACCTTTCAACGGTGGCTATGCCTGTATCAGCTAATGAGCCAATAGATGTGCTTCAAAAATACAGTGAAGATCTGGAATACTCGAGTTTGCTTGACGAAGCAACCAAGCTTTCTGAATCACCGGGGTTATGTATATTATACATAGCAACTTTTGCAATCACATCATTATCCAATATGCGGTCAAAAGTTCGATGTACCAGAAAACCGTTTAATCCATTGTTAGGAGAGACTTTTGAACTTGTCAGAGAGGATCGTGGTTTCAGGCTGCTGGCGGAAAAAGTTAGTCACCGGCCTAATATTTTTGCTATCCATGCAGAATCTCATGGTTGGTCTTATAGCCAGTCTCCCAAGCCAGATCAGAAATTCTGGGGTAAATCAGCTGAACTTGTTACTACTGGGAAGATTTACATCAAGCTATTCCCTGACCAGCAGGAACAGTCTGATGATCTGGCTAGAACTTTGAGTCACACAAAGAGTGGTCGGAGCTTATACGGGTATTATTGGCACCCACCAAATTGTTTTTTGAGGAATGTTCTTGCTGGTGAAAAGTACATTGAACCTAGTGGATCTTGTACTATCCATGGTCCACATGGGGTGAAAGCAGTCATTCATTTCAAATCTGGAGGTCTATTCTCGGGTCGCAGTGAATCTTTACATGCAGAGGCTTTTGATGAATCAGGTAAATCTTTTGGTTATCGGTTAGAAGGGACTTGGACGGAAAGTTTGACAGTGACAATGCCGTCTGGAGAGAAGAAGGAAATATGGAAAGCGAGTCCTTTACCTCCAGATTCTGATGCGCATTTTGGATTTACTGTTTTCGCATCTCAATTAAATGAGATTACTCCTATTGAAAAGGGCAATGCTGCTCCCACTGATTCGAGATTTCGCCCTGATCAACGAATGTTTGAGCAAGGCGACATTGATGATGCAGAAGAAAAGAAACTTGAACTTGAGGAGAAACAGAGACAAAGAAGAAGGAAGATGGAGGAAAATGGTAACGTCTGGAAGCCTCATTGGTTTCAGCGTGAGGCCGATTGCGAAGCTCCCAATGGAGAAGCAACGCAGGAAGATGATTGCCCTAAAGATAGTGATAGGTATGTCTTTATAGACGGTGACGACGGGTATTGGAATAGACGCCGCAATGGCAAATGGAATGACTGTATCAAACTCTGGTAGGAAATGTTTTTAACAGAAAAAAAGAGAAAGAAAAAAGGAAAACGTTTAATAGAAGCGGGGGCTAGGATAGGTGATAAAGTTACATCAACAGCCAGTGACAAGGTTGAGCATATGGTATAGAAGAGTATATTACGCAGGGCTTTTGTCATGGACCATTACTACTTGTATTTTAAAATTATAATAATAATTAGTGATTATATTGATCCCATAATTGTTTGGATCGAATGGGATCATCTGGGATTACAATTATATTGCCCACATATCCTGTAAAAAAAATTTGAAATGTTAGAACCGTAACTCGCTAGATCAATCAGAATAATACATACTTTGTATTTCAGGAATCAAGTAGTTTAAATTTTCAGGAAGAATTACGTCTCTCCGAGACATAGTTCGAGGATCTGGCTTCACTGCTGTAGTGGTTGGACCTAGTACAGGACCCAAATGCCGCACAACATGTTTCAAGCTCTCATCTAAATCACACGGTATGACTCGTGAAGGATGACTTACGAACCTCGAGGCCAAAATATCTTGATCGGATTTATCTTTTACATTTCCAGGAGGAATGACCAAAACAAGATCCACAAGTTCCTTCATGTGTGAATTTAGAATACCATTATCGACAAAATCCTAAAAATTGTCAGGCATTTTGAATATCAATAAAATCTATATTTTTTACACTAAACTTGTACCTTTGAGTACACAATAATCAAGTAAGGAGCCAACTTTTCTCTACGGGTCGTCGCCTTCTTGTTGAGTTCAGAATCAGTCACAGCATGGCGATATAAATAGAATATGGCTCCACTAATCGCCGTAAACGCAAATACAGCGGCAAGTCCTGCCAATCGCTTTGATGGACTACTCTGCCGCCCTGGTTTCGCCATATCCGATCCATTCATTCATCATCAAAATTGGGAGATCCCATAACCAATCTCGGTAACTAGGCAAAAGCCGCTTTTGGGACGATTTCTCATAGGCGTTGTATCGGTACTGACAGCGTAAATGTTGTCCCAAGACAATAAAGGGCCCTGACGGCAAGATTTTCTTCGTTCACAGTACGACGACAACTAGATACAATAGAAGACTAGCAAGTTTGCATCTGAGCATCCCTCATTATATAACAAGGCTTGACTTGTTGAGGAGCTAATTCTCTCCAAATTTTGGAAGGTGTGTAAGTCTTTTTTTTTTTTTCTTTGTTTGCGGTAGAAGAAGGAGCCCGGATTGCCGACTCTTAGACGACCGGTAACAGAGCTCCTTTTTTTTTTTTTTTTTTTTTTTTTTTTTTTTTTTTTTTTTTCCTTCTTTCTTCCTTTGGTTGAGGAAAGAGTTTGAATTTTGGATGAGAAATCGACAGGGACGTCATTGAACTCTGTGCATAAAGAGAGCATGATAATGAGGTGAAATAAGGCGTATTTTTCCACCTTTTGTACCTTATTTTTGAATTGATAAGAAAATGATACTTGCCCCGAAAAGAGACAATCTTCTCTGGACGGCATAGCACATTTTTGACTCAAATCATAAAAGAATCTTGTCTTACGGCAGTAAAAAATCTCGTTTTCTTGACTTCCCTTGAAAGGAATACGTAAGCTTTTTCCCGTCGATTTTGACTTCCTTTGTCTCGATTTCGAGGTGGAAGCATAATTAGACGAAGCGGGTCGTGCGCTCACCGATTGGACATGTCCGAAAGGGGGTCCTGTATCATGAGTTGACAAAAAAAAAAAGACAACCCGAACAAGACTATGCAATGCGATATTGTACCTGTCATGTGAGACGAGATTTGGACATGTTTTAGATTAGGATGTTGTGTGCATAGCTATTTTGTTTTTTCTTTCTCTTTTTCCGTTTCTCTATGGGGTAGCTCCCTAACTTCTTACGTCCCTGTCGAGGTTCATCTCTTACTATCCAAGCTAAATCTAGCGAAAATGTGCTCCTACTTTAATGGCAAAATGATTAACATGAAGAATTTCTATAAAATTAGGTTTTCGCTCTTTCTGAAAGTATGGAGCAGTCAATGCTTGACATGTTTGGTAACGCGCCGCCACAACAACAGCAACAGCAACAACTACAGCAGCAGCAGCAGCAAGTGCAACAACAACAGAATCAACATGAAGCTTCGCTCAACACCAATAATAGCAACGATTCAGGAAATGCCATGGAAAATATAATGTTCCCAGCATACTCCCAACAAGCCAACTTTAACAGTGCAAATAGTAATCCCAATGAGCCGTCTGGGTATTTCCCAGTTCAGCCGCCGCACAACACAAATCAGGTTGAGCCGCAGGACTTTGGTAGTATCTCATTTGGACAAGTTCAACAAGCTCATCCCCAGTTACAGTATCAATATGAACAACTTCAACATCTCCAAGAGCAGCAATTTCAGCATTCAAACCAATTCCTGAATGTGAATCAAAATTATGCCCAACAACAACAACAAGTACCCCAGCAACAGCAAACCTCTGTAGATAATGCCACGAGCAATAACCCAAGGGACAATTATGGAATCTATAATTTCATGAACAATAATAATCCTTCTTCATATCAGTTTACTGATTCGAAAACAGGTTATGGAGGTATGTTGTGGAAATTTTTTTTTCGCTTTTATTTCAACCAGAGCTAACTGGCCTTGATAATTAGTGCCAATACAAAATAACAATAGGCAGTATCAGCAAGACGATGGTGCGAATATTGGAGCATCGCCCAACTTTGACTTCAATTTGCGCGCTGTATCTCAGCCTGTCGCGTCAAATACTAATACACCATCCTTTTCGTCATATCTCAACACTATAGAAATTCGCCCACCTCCAACAGAGTCCAGGCCGGAGGTTCATGCATTGGCGGCCAAACGCTCGGCTACTGGTTCCATTCGAAACGAACCGTCCAAGAAGAAGACAAAAACTGTTGCATCTAGTGCTCCTCCTGAGATTCCAATAGCTAAACAGAAAGATCCCATAACGGCTATTAAGCTGAGCATAGCAGACATATTCCGAAAGCATGCACATGACATCAAGGAACAAGCTTCTAAATTGTCTGATCTTTTAATGAATGAGATTCCAGAATCAACTTGGGGCTCAGGCAAGCCAGATTTGAGAACAGCTGCAATAACTCAAATATTGTCGATTGCCAATAATAATCCAGAATTTTGGGAGACTTTAACGACAGATGTTAAATTTTTGGCACGACTGCGTAATTGGATATTTTATGATTACAAGAATAAGCTCTTGGATTCTAGCATTCCATTGATGACTTTTTTTTACAAGATACCTTTTTCCCAGCAGTACTTAGAACTCATTAAGCTTGATAAAGTTCTATCTATTATAGCAAAGAAGGATAAAACTCCATGCAAAGATATCGCTACAAAAATCCTTTTCAAGGCTAAGCAAATATCCACCCAAGAAAAATCTAATAACGAAATCTCTAAATCGAAATCGAAAAAGCCTTCAGGTTCAATAACCTCAAAGGCTGCAGGAGACAAGTCACATGAAACCAAAAAACCAGCATCTGGTGCATCTGGATTTTTCAAGAGTCTACAGCAACGGCCAGCTCTTACGACTACAGGGCGGCTTCAAAATAAGCAACCACAGCAACCACAGCAGACTCAGTCATCTACATCAAAACAGCCCCAAGCGGCTACTGCTCAACCCAAACCAAGTCAAGCGACCCCAGTTACGAAACCTGTGATACCAGTGAAACCCAATCCCATGGCCGAGAGACAATCAATCAGTAATGTTCTTCAGCAAATACGTCCGAGATCTGAAACGACCAACAAAACTGACAGTCCGCCCTCCTCAAGTGCAAAGCTTCCCCAGCAAGCCGCAAAAAAGAAGAAGACTGTTAGTTGGAAAGCTGAAGCTGATCTTGTCCAGGTTAAAGAGTTTGAATCTGACCCTAATGAGCGTGGTCTTGTCGGCGCGATGCGTGGTCAATTCACCAATGCTAGAAGTCTCGATCGCTCCGAGGCTAAAATGGCTTTTGGCTCTGAGAACCGAGAAATGGAAGAAGAAGAAGACGTGCCTTGGTCAACTCCTGTTGAGGTTGACTTTTCTGGGTTCTCGAATAAGGTTAAAGAAAGTAATCCAATGCGAAATGGAGGGACCAAAGCAGTTGATAGTCAAGATGCAAAGCTCCAGCGTGAAAGGGAGAAGGTGGTGTTAATCGCCATGTACGCTACTCCTCAGGACATTCCTCCATCACCGAAAGAGCCCCAAGGGACAAAGGACGAGTTAGAATTAAAGACCAAGACCATTCCTCTGCAGTCAGAATTAATGAATGACCTTGATTTCATGCGGAAACTGTCAAGCGCTTGTCGTAGCGTGTTTGGTGAAAGTGGATATCCTTCTGATAACGCACCTGAACGGAAATCATCACCACCGAGCGGATATGCTGGACAAATCCGTGCTCCAAGTAGTGGTATGGGTGACATGAACCCTGCTCTTTCAGCTTTACAAGCGCTAAGCAAAAATGGACAACAAAACCCTCATGGAGCTCCTCAGCAGGTACCTTCAGGCGTCGTTGATAACAATGTCCTCATGTCAGCACTGCAAAGCTTTGCCGCTACTCAACAGAAGCAGCCTGCCGATACCGTTGATACTGCCGGGCTGCTACGTCAGCTTGGATATGGAGTGCCTGGAAGGCAGCCACAGCAACAGCAGCAGCCACCTCCTCCTCCTCCACCTTCACAACAATATCCTTTTTCTTTTGGACTACCCCAGTTTTCGGGACAGTCAGGCGCAGCAGCAGATCAGTCGCGTCGCTGATTTAATTAATTTTTGCTTTTTTCAGTATTGTCTACGATGAAATGATTTACTTGTTTTTCAGGGCGGAGTGATAGCATACATCATCTTTTAGATGGGAATTAGAATTTCATATTGCAAATTTTTTTTTTGATGGCACATTATTATTATTATTTTTTTTTTTTTTTTTCCACAAGTATGTAGACCCGTAAAGGAGAGGTAAAATTTTTTCATTCATTCATTGCTATGATTTGAAATTTCCAAGATGGCATTTACAAATTCTTCCACTTCCTCGTTAGCTTCTTTTCCGCCTGGACGAAGCTGTTTTAACTTATTCAGAGCGACCCTTTGCCGTCCCTCTGTTGTAATTTCTCCAGATAGCTCAGTTCGCTGATACAGAGCCGCAATCTCTGAGAGATGAACTTGAAGAGTAGGAGATTTAAGCATAGCTAGTATCTTGGGATTACTCAAAACTGGATCATCTGAAGGAGTTGCATCCTTAATATCATCTTCAACTTGAGGTATAATTTTATCATCCACTTGTGCTTCCGCATCTCGCGCTTGATGCTCAGCACTCTTGAAGCATTTTACACAACAACTTTTAGGGAGGCAATCAAGTTAGCAAAAAATCTCGTAAATTGCCAAAAACAAAACAAAAAGAAATACGCAGAGCTTACTATTTAACCATGCATTTTGGACATTTGTATTTTGCCGTGTGCTCATTGCATATTCCGCATAGGGCCTGTGTTGCACTACTAGTCTTGGTGGCCATCAAATGAAAAATGAGATATTCTATTATACAGATGTGTTACTGGAGCTCTATTGAAAGTAGATTACATAAAATGGTATAAATCCATATAGGCTAGGGATTTTTCGATCAAGCGGACTTTCTTTCTGAACTGAATAAATGAGGATTTTGGGGACAACGGGAAAAATAAAAATGCACTCATCGCGACAAGCAAGTCGAGAGCCAGAACGATCACGGACACCGCCGAGGTACACGGAAAGGTCCACAAGGCGGAGGTCATTATCGCCTCGGGATAGTAGTCGCCAAGATGGAACACGGGTAAAGCGAGAGGAATATCGGGGCTACAAATCAACGAGGAATCAAGATTTCAGTCAAGAAGATAGGAGCAACAGGTATAAATCACAAGAGCAGGAAAACAAAGATGAAGGCGAAGATGAAGTCAAGGAAAAGGAGAAGCCCAATTACGAACCATCAGGGCTTCTTGCAAAGGCTGCTAATACTACAGAGACAGGGACGGTGCTCAAGTACACAGAGCCGAAAGAAGCGCGGAAACCAAAGAAAGAATATCGCCTTTACATATTCAAGGGATCAGACTTGGTAGATGAAATACCTCTAGGTAAAGGTCGATCATCCTACTATTTATTTGGGCGGGACCGATCAGTTGCGGATATCCCCACCGATCATCCTTCATGCAGCAAGCAACATGCTGTTATACAGTTTCGAGCAATCAGTAAAACTAATGAATATGGGGATGTGGATACTCAAATTGTTCCATACGTTATGGATCTCGGGAGTGCCAATGGAACAACTTTGAACGGATCCAAGCTGCCAAAATCTAGATACGTAGAACTCAAGGACAAGGACTTGTTAAAGTTTGGGCAGTCCAGTAGAGACTACGTCTTTATGTTTCAGCCCGATGATGATTAGGTGCCTGACAGGCGGGATAAATCACAAGCCTACTTGAATAGGCTTCTGGTTTTTATTACGAGCTTCACTCAAACATATCGTGGAAACTTGTGTGCACTTTCCTCATCATCGCTGTATCATTTGTATGCTAGAGTACTAAAAGCTCGAGGAAAATCTGAAAGACAGTTCTGTGCCTCTGGATTCAGTGGGCCCTTTAGCAATGTAATTTTATAGTCTTTTATATAGATATATATTTTTTTTATTTCTATGTTAGATACACTACAAGTTAACCCCTCGGAAATGATCCACTTCTACAATTACGCCTCTCTTTCTACTCTATATAGTATTCTATATAGGCGATGAGCTGTTATTTACTTATTTATCGGGGCAGCAATTTTACCCATTTCGCGGCGTTGCGACGGCGACAACGACGAAAACCCAAAGTAAACAAAAATAAATAAAATCACATCGATATATTATAGACGCGATATATATCATAAACTGAATCTGGAGACCGAACTTGATAGGGGCATAGCTGCTGTACTCCTGGTAGTACATGGCACAATATCAGATAGCTACTGCATATGATAGCAGCTTGGTCGGAAACGGTTCAATTTCAGGAGAGATCGGTAGAGATCTGGATCTTTCGCCTATAGATCCTAAAGAATTGAATATGGAATCCTTTAGACGCTCAGATACCCATAGTGATGGAATAAGTGATCAACCTAGTGGGCCATCAACATCAGAAGTACGCAGACTCTTCTCTGATTACAATGAAAGCAGCTCTGAAAACCTCGAATCCCCCTTAAAGGTAAATATGAAAACAATAGTCACACAATCACCTATATCTCTCTCAATCTTTATATTTTTAATTATCTCACAACATTCAAACATGTTGCTCTCATGATTTACTTTTGTTTTCTAAATGCTACTTTATATTATTATTTTTTTTTTTTAAACGCTTGAAAGATGAAACGACTAACCTTTCTTTGTATTTTACAGAAATTGAGCGCTTCATCAGAGTCAACTCATGAAGATTCTAAAGACGACAATAATCATAATAACAGGGGCTCAGAGTCTGTTGCATCTGAATCAACCATGGAAACTCTTGAAGATCAGCAACTACTGAACTCAGCTAGAGATGCTCAGAGTACCGAATTGAGGATCCCATCTTTGACATCATCGCCACCCTTAGCAGTCCCCTTGGCACAGCAAAATGGGAAAAGTGAGAGCCCAAGTATCCGGGAAGGAGGAGACGAAAGTGCGGATTCAAATGCGCCCTTTTTCTCAGAGAAAATAGGACGAAATAATATCACTTGGTCTAACTATAGCAGTGAAAATACATTTGAAGCAAGTTTTAAGCCCAAGGCCTCGTTGGATAGCGAGAATAAATATAATGTGTCTACTACTACAAATAATAATCAGTCCGAGGAGTCAAGTCACTCAGGCACTGTGGAAAGTCAAAGCTATCCTCAAGATAACAACTATCCGGAAAGCACTCCTAGCGATAATGAACCCATTGAGGAGGAGCTAAATCAGGCAGGAGAAAGTGTTTCTCAAGAGCAGGACCGCAGAACTACATCCACTTGGGAGTCACAAGTCAATGAAAACCAACAGCATTCAGATTCTCTCCTTCATGTGACGATTCGCAAATCTCATTCTAGGCCATTGGATCATGACAACGAGTCCGAAAATCATGATGTTAATGAAAATTTAGGTTTTTCAGAGTCCCGAGATGGTCAAAATCCCGACCAGGGATCCCATGGTCACCTTGATGCCTCTCACGACACTTGTATCGAGACAACCTCAAATCCAGAAAAGTCAACCCAGAGCAGTAACTATCCTCAGTCCTCTAGCTCTGATGACATTGAGCACAGTGAGGTGCTTACTTCTGAGATTCGACGAAGCGCAATTAATGAGCGTGGTAATCTAAAAAGCAGACCCAATAGTTCTAAGGATGTAAATAGTACATCATCTCCGAGTACGGTATCTCGAATGAAGGATTCTGCAAATCGACGTCCTACTTTGAACAACGTTCAGACAACTGCGGTAAGACAGAGGCTACGAGAATCTCAGTCCAGTGAAGACAGTCTCCCACATAAACCTGCGCTATCTTTAAGATACGACTTCGATCGGAGGTCACAGAACACCAACTTCTTTGCAAGTTCATCAGATGGGATCCAAACCCATCTTAACTCTAATGAATCTGAGGCCGAGTCTATACTTTCTGAACGGAGCGAAGATGATTACGTCTCTGATGTAAGTGGTGGCTCGGACGACTTGGGAAATGCAGTGCCTGCTCCTTTTTATCAACAAACTGTCAACAATATTCCTGATGAAGCTCAATTAAGCAATTCTTTTGAATCGAGCGTTCATAGTATCCAGCTGGCTGAGGACAATGAAAGTTCACCTAGCGAGCATGACAGTGCTTCGACATTGACCAAGTGTAAAGACGATAGAGTAACAGAATCCACTGAGGATGATCACTTTCCATCCGAGGAGCAAGATCGTTTCTTTCCAAAAACTCCCCGTGCGTCAATGCATTCTATGATACAAAATAATAGAGTATCAACTATTGAAAGCTCTGCTCTTATCTCGAAATTTAGAAATCTCAGTATGACTCCAGGTGAGCACCAAAGGATATCCTTAGACAGGCGTATGTCGCGATCACCAATGAAGACCGATGGAAACAAAATGACTTTACGAGATCAAGCTTCAGTTGTCGATAGAGTTCAAAAAGAAAACTTTGGCTTGCAACTAAAGATCTGCATGTTACAAAAGCAATTGGAAAGCCGCTCTGATGAGCGTCTTCAACTATTATCGAAAGACAATGAAGAGCTTAAAAGGGCGAATGCTCAAATGACTCTAGAAATTAAGAGACTTCGAAGTCAAATAGAAGCTCTGGAGGGCCCAAGTGATGCATCAATTGCGAGTGAAGAAGATAGTGATACTTTCCAATTAGAGCGAGGCGCTACTTATCTCGGAAAAGAAATTGCAAATAAAGACCAGACTATTATATCTGACCTCCAGAACGAGAGAGACAACCTTATGAAGGAGATTGTGCACTTAAGAGCCGCCAGCAATAAGTTATTGGATGGTAATAGGGCTTTAAATGACGAAATGGTCCCCAAAAGTGAATATATAGAACTGCAACGCAGACTCGAAAACTCCGAGACTGAACTGAAAGAAGTTAATACAGCAAGGAATCGACAGCAACACGAGATAGTTGACCTCCATATGAAACTAGACGATGCGTTACTAGATAATAGAGATCTCTGCAGCGAGGTTAGGAGGCTAGATATAATAACTGCTCAAGAATCCATTGATCGTCAAAATCTAGAGAATAATCTGAACGTCTTATTCAAAAAGTTGAAGACCTCGCAGCAGGAAATTAGAGTATTGAACGAGGAATCAGAATTCTTAAAGGAGACGCTTGAAGATAAGGAAAATTTCTTGATGGATGAACGCGCTGAATTTTCAAATCTTCAAAGATATGCTGAAGAAGCTCGTGAAGGAATAATTGAATATCAAGAGGAATTGAAAAAGGAACAGGATGCTAAGAAGATGTGTGAGTCAAAGATGGACACTTTGCAACGTGATATAAATACCTTGAAAGCTGCACTGGATGCAAAGAGTTTACAATTAGATGAGTCGGTCAAGACTCACAATGTTGAGCTCGAGGAAGCTAAAAAAGGAACGCATAGCCTCCAAGCGAAATTACAATCCGAGCAGGCACAGTCGGAATCGTTAAAGAAAGACTTGGAAAAAATAATGCATTTGCTTTCCAACGTTGATGGGTTAATTCAAAGTATTGGTTCAAGCAAGCGATCTGTAATTGTTAAAGCTGTATCAAAACTTTGTACCTCGTCGAATCAGTCCAAGGATGAGATCTCGGATCTTCAAAGTATACTGCATGACAAGGACCACACAATAGAGGAGCGTGACCAGACGTTGGAAAACTTGGTAAGTGCTGCCAGATTCTCTATGCTAACAGACTTCTGTGACTGACTATTATATACTTTTTTTTAGACAAATGAACTGCATCGTGTATCGGAATTATACGAGAAGGAGCGGCAGTTGAAGCAGCCTGCCAATTCAGCCTCATCGATCAAAGGAAGCGATAGTAATAAAATGAAAGCCTTGGAGCGTGAGTTGCAAAAGGCCAAACAAGAGCGTGTTGATGCACTCAAATCGCTATATAAAGAGGTATCCAAAATTATGGGACAGACGTGGAATGAGAATAATAAGTATCTTCTTGATCAATCCGATTCAAGACGCATCCAGACTAGTCTTTTCGAGGCTCTAGATACAATTAGTCGACGGTTTTCGGAGTTGGAGACACAATGTGAAGCGCTCAAGGAGCGGCTTTCTGCTTTTACTGAGTCAGTAGGAAATAAGATGGAAGACAGCACTCTACGTATGATTGAGCTTGAAAGGCGAGCGGACGATGTGATTCAAGATCAGTCACGAGTTGGTCATGCTCGCCTCAAGACTGAGAACAGACTCTTAAAGGCAGAACTTGGCCGCAGTTCGAGAAATGCTGGCACCTCGGATGCCAAAAAGAGTCCTACATCTGAGCCAGCTCATAGCCGGCGTAATAGTTTGGAAAATGTCAAAGAAGATAGGCGGATTAGTTCTTTGGGATCTAGTGCGTCTACTGCGGTAAACTCTGATGTTACTACAGAGAGTGTCGTTGATCCTTCCACTATGAAAAGGTGGGAACTACGATTACGTGAGCTTGAGCGAAGGCTGAAATTAGAACGAGAAGCAAGAATAATTGAGCGAGATGGGGCAGAAAGTAGGTTATCTCAAACATTACGAGAGAATAAAGAACTTAAAAGAGTGATTGAGCAAGATAAAAATGGATTGCGTCCAGCATTACTTAACTCAGTGACAACATCTTTACCTCAAACCTCAACATCTCCCCCATCTAATGCAGCTAAGGGACATCCTGTACCTCTTCCTAGTCGAAGTCATTTTCCAAATAGGTTGAGAACATCAGATCGAAAGCCCACATGAGGATGGAGCATTGACTGATTTGGTTGCAAGAGAAAGAGATTATTATTATTATTATTATTATTATGTGTTTATGAAGCGTCATTGTGTTGTAATTTACTCGTTTTTTTTTTTTTTTTTAATTTTTATTTTATTATTTTCTAGCTTTGGAGAAATTGCTTGAATTGAATTCCCATTAATAAAAACTTAAGTTTTTTTCAAGGTTATATGCACTTTGTGCCTTGTTTCTTTTAGCTGCTTTCGCTCTAAATTCCTTGATTTCCTCTCCATCTTTGCATTGTAAGTGCGCTCCTTAATACGATGAATAAAACGACGTCGTTTATCAAATGATTGTTGAAATTCTGATCTGTACCAATCAATTTCCTCAGTTGTAGGTACCAAAGACAATGAATAGCTCTGGCGAGTTTGAACTCCATTATTATTATTATTATTATTATTATTTTCTCGAGAAGAAAGAAGAACTTTTAAAAGTTCGTCTGATGAAGGATGAAAGGCAATAAGGGCAGTTAATGTGCGTTTTGATGGATAAAAATCAAGTCTCCTCATCCATTCAAGAACATCACATAGCCGATCTTGATAGCCACACACACCAAGAAATTCAATGTAATGTTGCCAAAGTCGATCTGTTGGTACAAGACGGATTAAAGAATCAGTGATATCGCCTTCATAGTAGGCTTCATTGCCAGGAATAACTAGTGGTGTCGCGCTCTTGAGTATTGAGCGCGAAAGTTGGACCCACTGATCAAAGACAAGACACATTTGTTGCGCGGCAGATTTATCACCCCATTTAAGCCAACAATCACTTGCGGCACGGCACATAATGTCAAGTGTTTGGATTGATGGTTCAATGCCATTCTTTATCATTAATTGATATAATGGCCATATTCTTGATGGCTGAGATCTAAATTCAACGTACATCATTCCATTGTATAATTGCACATGGTGGATCTGTTTATGCAAAAGGTGAAATGCTTGTCTAGCTTCATATACTTTTTCAATACATCTCTGACCCAAGAGCATGGCTTGAATATATGCACTTGCAACTTTTGGAGATTTAATTACTGATGTAGAGATTGCCTGTTGGCTAGACATAATTTTCCGTGCTTGACTTGCTTTGCAAACGCCAAAAAGTAACAATTGGAAAAGGCGACTAGTGAAGCGCACCCCATCCTGAATCATTTGATCAAATGCAGCCATCATTGAGTCTGGATTGACCGCTTTCAATTCAAGGGCTTTCAAGAGGATAGAGTACCAAGCGTCGGCGTCAGGAGTACCTCTTTGTCGAATATCGTCAAATATGTGAGAAGCAGTCATCATATCATTTGTTTTTAATATACTAAAGCATTCAGATGGATATTTTCCTGTTGGAAGAAATCTTATTTTCAGTCCTCCTATGGACTCTTGTTGACCTCGGTCGCCAGAGAAATTGGCTTTTTCTTGAATCAGTAGAATGCATCGAGCAGTCACTGACTTTAAAATCCTTTCCTTTAATCGGAGTTTGGAATTAAACACATACCCCTGAGCCTTGGAGAAGTGAATAAGGTCAAGAGCCCTTTCAGGATCTTTATTCATGAGAGCTATAGCTGCGGCTAAGTAGCCTTTGCCATCTAGTCCTATTTTCTTCTCTTTCATATCATTAAGGAGCACATATACGGCATCACTGAGACATTCATTACTCTGCTCAGCAAGTAATGGCAGCCGAATAGCTAAACCGGATAACAATGAATTGTATATCCATGGGTAGTTAAGAGATGGTTTCATTCCTCTAACAAATCCTCGGCATATGGGAGCAAGGATTTCGGGTAAGTTAAGCCTAGCAATTCGACAAAGTCGAATAAAAGTATTAACCTGCGACACCTTGTCCATTGAATCAAAAAGACAAGATTGAGTCTTGTCAGACGCTTGAAAAATAATATTAAATAGAGATAATGTGTCACGCCGTCCATGTATTTTCCTTCGTAGGGTATAAAGAATCAGAAAATTCGGCCATCTAGACCTACCATCCATGGAAGATAATGCCTGTTGGATAGAGTCGGATTTGATACACTCGACCCAGGCATCGATATCAGCAAGCGAGAAATGAGAAATGGAGAGAGTCTTGGTTATTGTGTTCAACACCTTTTCAAGAGGTATTGGTCTCCATTTTAACTGTTTTAATTGAATTGTCTGATTCTTGCCAGAAAGAGAAATGTCCGAGGTTCTCAAGTGTAACTGCTTTCTAACATGTAAGGCCAATATGGTAGCAAACTCCAAGCTGAATGCGTGAGACCTGTTGCCCGCTCGGAGTGCCGAGGGATATGATTTTCGATATGGATTTGTAGCTTTTTTGCCAGTTGCTGATCCAGCATGATGGACCACGTCTATCAGCCTAAGCCTACCCGACGGGTTGGATTGACTAGCTTTCAAAGAAGGCGACTGTATATATTCGGACTTGCGCCATGCCATTGATGATAACTGGAGAGTGAGACGACGAGGGGTACAGCGAGACCCCGATCCACAAACTACTCGCTTAACGCTATCGAGGCAGATAATCCGCCAAAAGGGAAATGGCATTCATGAGAGCTGCAGAACTAGAATTATGGCAAGACAAAGTAGGCCTTTCCACCGTAGATTTTTCACCGAGGTTGATGCGGCTCAATGTCAAATTGGGAGGAAAGGGATTTTAAGCAGTGATTATCTATTTGATCGATTTCTTTAACTAAGTAAAACATGGTTCTTGTATATTCAAGGATTCATAAAAAATAACCTGAGACAATAAAATATCATAGGATTAAAATTAGGCGCATATAATGAGTCACAAAACATGTAAAACAAGAAGATTTGGTTATGGCAGTTCTTTGGTGTTTAGTCGTAATACCTAAAAGGGAATTGATCCCAAAAATGTAAAAATTTGTATTGTCGAGCGATGAGCTTCCATCAATCTCAAAGAAAGCCCTGTAGAGATCGAATGAGATGAAAGCATTACATTATATGGTCTTCCGTAGATGAAAGAGCATATAATAAACGCCATATAATGAAATGCTTCGATCTACGGAATAGAATGCCTCTTTCGCTAAAAGTAAACTGCTACAAAACATTTACTGCCGCTAAGCAGAATTTTCAAATTAAGATAGTTAGCTAGATACTAAAATGCAAGCCCGTTATACGTATCGTAAATCTTGTATCGTCATCTTAAAAAAAAATTGGAGTTCTGTTGTATTGGTCGATTTAGCTTTAATTGCTTCGAGTTGTTGCTTGGTCCTGTATTAACAAGTCGAGAAAACTTACTCAACACCATAGCGTTAAAGCAAGAGACAAAGGCCATGTCGTCTTCACAGCTGCTCCCATTGGGTAAGTCATTGACAGAGATATTTCCCGTATGTTTACTGACATGTTTATATGTTTTTTAAGAGCTCGTGGATAAGTGTGTGGGCTCGAGTATATGGGTCGTTATGAAGGGAGACAAAGGTCAGTTATGGTGCAGAAAAGAACTTGCAAGAGGGTGATAATCAATCAATGCATTTCTGACCATGTTGTCTCGATTTAGAATTCAGTGGAACACTTTTGGGATTTGACGATTTCGTCAGTAAGTATTAGACTGGAGCCATGCCAGAAAATTGTGCACAATCCTAACCGGATATTCAATTATAGATATGATTCTCGAAGATGTCACAGAATAGTGAGTTATAATGTCGTTACGTTTCATAGTTGCGCGTTTTTGTATTTTCCTTTTACTAATCTTGCTATTCGCGCAGCAATGTGGACGGTACCACAGAAAAGCTTCCTAGACTCCTTCTCAATGGTAACAACATATGCATGGTAAGACCGATTTGTTCATTACGTTTCCCCAGAGATTTCTGACCCCAGTTTTAATAGTTGGTGCCCGGCGGTGAAGGGCCTTCAGGTAGTACGTGACTTTAAAATGCATAATCATTATCTAATCATCTAAAACATCGATCTGCTTTCCTATTCGTTTACGTAGATTTCCTCCATTTTTTCCCCATTTTTTTTCCATTTTTTCTTTTGGTAATAATCGTACTACGCTTTTTGTGGGGGGGGGGGGGTGGAATCAATACAAATTGTGATCAACCCCAGATCTTGGACCATCCTGTAAATCACGAAATGTCCATGCTGGCCCTACGTTCTATTACCCGCAGTAGGCCAAAAATCCAATTAGCAAGACTCGGAAGGATAAGGATACGACACTTGGCTTCGGCATCCGATATTTATCCGAGTATTCCTCTGAAATGCGGCCTGGAAATCCACGCTCAGCTCCGGACCAAAACTAAACTCTTCTCAGGTAAACAGAATAATACCTTGATCTTGATAATCATTTTCATAAGCTAACTCAAGCTATTCACAGATGCTCCCACAAGCTTTAATGCTAAGCCAAACTCTAAGGTATCATTCTTTGATGCCGCTCTTCCAGGGACTCAGCCCATTTTGAATAAGACTGCTCTTCTTCTGGCCTTGAGGGCAGCTACAGCGCTCGATTGTACAGTCAGTGAGAGATGCTCATTCGATCGCAAACATTACTTTTACGGTGATCAACCAGCAGGCTATCAGATCACTCAGTACTACCGTAAGATGGAAAACAACGCTATCCTTTCCTCATATGTACCGCTAATACCTTTTTTTGCAGATCCCATAGCTAAGCACGGTAAATTAGGCTTGTACATTCGTGATGGGGTCAAGACAGAAGGAGATGTCCGGATTTTACAGGTTCAAATTGAACAAGATACCGGCAAGACTATATATGGGGACCAGCTGACTACGGATACGCTTGTCCAAGCCGATGCTGGTACAGCGGCCCTGGTCGATTTGAATCGGACAAATTCACCCTTGATTGAGATTGTCACTGGACCAGATATTACTGATCCAGTCAGTGCTGGGGCTTTTGTACGCAAACTTCAGGCGCTCCTTCGGCATCTCAATGTATGTACTGGAGATCTCGAGACTGGCGCGATGAGAGTCGATGTCAATGTTTCGGTTGGCCCCAATGGACAGAGATGCGAAGTTAAAAATCTTTCTAGTGTTCATGCCGTAATATCGGCAATCAAAGCAGAGTACAAACGGCAGTGCGAGCTTGTTGCTAACGGGGGCAAGATCGAGCGTGAAACTCTTGGATGGGATGGTAAAAGCACATTTCCATTGCGAAGCAAAAGCAAATCATTCGATTATAGGTTCATGCCAGATCCAGAGCTTCCTAAAGTAGTGCTGGCAAGTGATACACCAACCAGGGTTAAGGAATCATTGCCACGACCATTCCCCGATGACGTCTTGAAAATGCTTCTTTCATCCCCTTATTCGCTATATCTAAAAGACGCCCGCACAATTCAATCCCACGATGGTCTACTCGAATTCTACAAGAATGTATTCGACATTGTCTCAGCTAGTCCTGATGGTAAGCCGAAAACTGTTGGTAACTGGATTGTCAATGATTTTGTTGGGTATCTGTCAGCTGCCAACACTACGCTTGATTTTCTTAGAAATAAAAGTGATCTTTCAAGCAGTAGATTCGCAGATTTTGTGTTGGCGGTCAATCGAAAGCAGTTGACTACTCCATCTGCAAAACTACTACTTCAACATCTTGTCGCTAACCCGCAAGATTGGGCTATGTCAATTCCTGAGCTCATCAAGACATTTGATTTAGGAGTTTCAACATCTAATACAACAACGACTACGTGGGCTCAGATACAAGGAGAACATGGTAATTCATTGCTTTTATCTCTATGTGAAAGGGCAATACAAGAAAATCCTGATCATGTTGCGAAATATAAATCTGGCAAGGTTAATGTAATAAATTATCTCATGGGTAAGGTCCTCCGTGAATGCCAGGGAAAGCTTATACCAGATCAAGTTAGGGACAAGCTAAAAGAGCTTATGACTATGAAATGAACAATTTTTTTTTTTTTGTGTTTTTCGATGTATATATATTGTACTATAAAAAGGAAGTAAATTAAATGACAATCTCTATAAACTTTTTAGCCCAAGGATACCATCTGGACCTAGAGGTACAATATTAGTCTCATTGGTATATTTAGCCTTTGCAATTCCAGCGATATTATTCCCCAAATCAAAGGTAACATAAACATTTCGCAAAAAGACATCACCAAAAACAGCATTATCACCCCTTGCTGCCTTAATTCCAGACCATTGAATTGGTATACCATTAATTTCTGAATCTTGTTGATCAAATGCATTAAGGAAAAGACCTTGTGGATCAATAGAAAGGGAAAAATTACCAAAATTAAATTCAATATTTCCAAGCTCTTGTAGCTCTTTGGTTGAAAGATAATACTGATCATATCTTGCATCATATGTAGCATTCATAGCTACATTAAAAGCATTCGCTATATCATGCGGTAGATACAAGAACGCGGTGCCAGAGTCAATCAGAACTGGCTTTTCCATTGTAATGCTGGTACCCGTACCAATTGCACTATTAAAATTGAACTCCTTCATCATTATGTAAAAGGAAGAATAAATACCGTCTGGTTCACCGGTTGTTAGTTGCCCATTGCTAATAAAAGTTGCAATGTGAAACTCCCCAGAGAACTTTGCCAGATCCACTGCTCCAAACAGGATATCGCCACTCGGTGAATCACGACCATTGAGCCTATCCAAAGTTAGACGAAGAAAAGAAGAAAAAAAAGAAAAAAAGAAAAGCCTTCTTCTTATCTCTTACCACACGCTAAAGGCCACACATTCGATGGCTTTAGATTCTGCTAACCATTCCGTAAATGTCAAATCATTTCGTTTCTCTCCAGTTTTTGGATTTGGACTCTCATTCAATCTATATCCTAATCCAAGTACTCCAGGGCCACCACTTTGTTGTTCTGCAGCTGCAAATTCATAATTATTGATTGTAATGTTATCAATTGACCAATTATCCTTGATAAGATTGCCAATTGCATTTCCCTTTGAATAACTGATGGCCCACTGTTCATAGGTCTCATTCTTGCAAGTATGGGATTGACTGCAGTCGAAAAATCCCCCCCAAGTCCGATAAATCGCTCCAGATGAATATGATAGTGAAATCGAGTTGACCCACGAGTCGCTAGATCCAGTATCAGCCATAAGCAGAAGAGATTGACCTGGTGTCCCTACTCGGATTTCAGTCATATAATAGATATCGCGAATGTTGTACAATGGCGACTCTACAGGATCAAATGCTCGAGCATAATGATGGGTGTGATGGACAATATGCCTCTCAAAGCTGGCACGAACAACTGCTTCAGACAACTGGGCCTTTAAAACTAGTAAGAGAAGATAGACAATTCCCTTCAAACCAGTCTCCTTCATGGTAGACATGCCAGAAACCAGCCCAATAGTGAGATGCCTTACTCTTTGCACGTCGGCTATCCCCCGTACCTATACCTTTTTGTAGTACCTTTTAGAGAAAATTTGATCTCGATACGATTTCCACCATATTTTTCATTGATTGGACGGCGATATTTACTATTCCCCGGCCATACTATTGGAAATTTCGATTTGGTACCTCTCTTCTACTTAATATGTGTCAGATTCGATCAATATTAAGTCCGATTTGGTCAGATGGTGAGACTGTGGAAGATATCCATCCCCCTCCCGAGAGGGCAAAATTAATATAATCCATTTTCTAGTAAATATATATATATGACATCGATTTAGGTGCACCACAACTAGAATAGGAAATATTACAAGATGGGAATCATGATGCCGTAACTTGTCGGAAAAAAAAAATTTCGATTTTCTTGTAGTATCAGGGAATGAACAAACTCAAATGTCGGCTCATCTTGCCATCTCGTCAAGCATTCGTTTCTTCCCCGGAGATGGTGGGGCGCCTCCTTGTGATGTTTGACCAAATTCAAACTCTCGCGAGAGTGGAACCCATTGCTGGCCATCTGTACCCAATAAATCAGAATCTTCGCTGTCGTCGTTGGAATAGTCACCATTGCGACCTAAGCCTTCAGAAGGTGAATGTCGGACAGAACCTGTGTCAACAAGATAAAGTCTTGGTCCGCAAAACAGAGATACAAGCCCCGTAGATGAGTTGAATGATATGGAATCAATGGTTATACTCGGCAATTGAATATCGACTGATTTTCGATAGAAAGTAGAAGATGATTCAAGCGTATAAGTGGTCATAGTACCCTCTCTCCCGTTAACTGAGACTGCTTGCAGCCCCGATACTGCTACCAAAGAATCGTCTTCAGAACCAACAAGAGGACCTTCAGCCGCAGGTACAGTCATACCGCAGCCTCCACTAAGACTATCAAGCTTAAACCGCTTCCACCAACCGCGACCCACCACTATTATATCCCCTTCAAATATATCAAAGTCACATGCATCCGCATTTATATCCATATTGCTATTAAGCGAAGGAAGAGAAAATATACCTGATGAGTACAGAGACGATCCAGCATAGATTGTGGTAAGCCATATCTGCTTTTGCCAGTCTAAAACTCTGATTCGGCCACCATTTTCAAGGACTGCAAGCATGTCTGCATGCCATTGGTCAAAAAAAAGTAGTTTTTGTCCATTTCCCCTAAGCGGATAAACTTGTGGTCGTCCCTCTTGCCATACTCTCAGAGTCCTATCGACCGCAGTTGAGGCAACCACACCTGGAACGATGGTTGATGCTTTGCAGCAAATGATGGCACCCCTATGACCAGAGTTACCACCAAGAAGAATCTGCTGTTCAGCTCTACCAGATTCTCCTTGAGCAAATCCAAAGTAGCGCACATTGTAGTCTGCATGACCAGAAACTAGGCAGTAGCTAGTCAAGTCCAAGCATAATGTAGGTGTTCCAACATGAATATAGTGAGGCATAAATTGCCATTCCTTTTGAGCTCCGTTGATAAAATTAGAAGCGTCATTTTTAATAGCATCAGTATTGTTCTGCCGGATCATCAACACGCTTCCCTCAGAGTGCCCATAAGCTATAACGTCTCCTTCATCCGTCCAACAACTAGCATTTACCCTCGATCCAGCGGGCAAATCAAACCATAAAGATTTATCTGCCGAGTTTAGATTCCCAATCTCTGTCGACAGGCTATTTGGATTCTCTAGACGATGATCCGTTTTTCTCGCCAGCGATGGACTATCGTACCCAGGGCGGAGTACATGCCCCAACCGAAGTTCTTCATGTCGTAGCATTCTTTCTGATAATCTTTATCTGTTGAAGTTCTGGGTAAGACCGTTGTTGCTCTAGTCCTTGCTTTGATTTTTCCGACGTGTTTTTGCTTCTCCAAAGAGTGAGCTACTTTACGGTCAGTATATTATCCAAGACAACACAACTAAAGTGGGCAGGATTTTAAACCTATAATCATATATAAAAGATCAGTACCAAAAAGAGTGCATTAACCCGGAATCGAACCGGGGGCTCATCGATGGCAACGATGAATTTTACCACTAAACCATTAATGCTATTGAGAGTTGAATAGTTCCTTGGTTTCCCCAGTGCTACATACAGGCAGTTAGGCCGGGTAACTTCGGAGAAACCCCGGAGGTAGCTTTTCTCGTTTAAATGTCTCTTTTTCTAAAACGTAATGCTATCTAGGTATTTTATAGAGCTGTTTATTTTGTATACTTAGTTTTAGATGTTTGTTCTGTGCTTGGTGGTGAAGAAGTCGTAAATTATTCATTTTGCGTTATACAAATACTCCCACGACGGTGGTAGTATATTGTGATTTAAGTCCTACATAGATACGTAATGCAATTCATGCAATGATTAGTACTACATACTTTAAGTCTGGCCCGATCCAGGCAAATCTACTTGTTCAAGTCTTCATTTTTACGTTATATACATTAAGCGGAAGGTCTCATATTAGGACTCAAATATGAATTATCTATCTATCAATCTAACAAAGAGGAAAGCTAACCAGGACTTTCCTCAAGTATGTCAGAGGCAACCCTGTCATCCAAGTCAAGCGGGTGTTTTTGTTGGCTCTTCCAACAAAGGGTTAATGAATAAACTTTAGATTCTATAGCTCGCTAGGAAAGGCAAAAGAAAGACAAAGATGACCAGTAACTCACCAAAAGAAATAGTAAACATTATCATATTATACAAATAGCTTGATACAAACTTGATTTCAGCCGCTATTATACAAATAATTTCAACATATTATGGTACATAGACATGCAAACAAAAACGAATACAAGTACATATGATACGCAGAGACAAAATTTGTCTATTTAAAGGTATCTTTATAAAGAAATGCGCCAAATCCAACGGGTATTCTTATGATAAAAGTAAAGTAAATCGAAAACTCCTAGCTGCCAGGGGCATTGAGAGTCGTTGACGATTGGATAATAGTGGCCGTCATCTGCTGACTTGGGAATTTTGCACTACTTGAAGACTTCCTGACTGCACCTGCTCTTGATTTCTTGTTAGACTGCAGGGTGTTGCGTTTTTTAAGTTTGTAAGCTGGCAACTCAGCCTGAAGTTTGAAAAACATTGGGCGTCGGTGTTTAAAATCTTCGACCCAACTATCACAATCGTCAACTACATGATAGTCAATGATTTTGCTCCAAGTACTTGAAGGTACTTCTCCTTGGTTGACAAATATGACAATCCCTCCATTAGCATGAACGCCCCGCGCTGCTTCATTAACCAATCGTTTGATACCTGTAACTTTGAGAGAAGTACCAGCAATTATTAAGCAGTCGGGTCGAGACTTGATATCCATGCTTGCACATTTCCCAATATATTCGGCTGATGGATGGTCTTCTCCGTATAGAATGATATCAGGCCGTAAAAGACCAACCCCAATGGCTCTTTTGCCTAGAGATTCACGCTCATCGGCTTCAATAGAACATGATGGGCACGGGGGTCCCATACCCTCAGCAAGAATATTGTGATAATTGTCTGTCCAGTCGTAGCGGGTTTGACACCGTACGCATTTCAGTTTGTGAATATCTCCATGAAGTTGGACAACGTCAAAAGCAGAGCGACCTTTTGATATGGAATCGTCAGCTATGAGCCCTACCTTGGACTCGAGCCCGTCAATATTCTGGGTATAACATCGCAATAGCCGCTTACTATCCTTCAAATGCCGTATAAACTTATGAGTTGGGGTTACTTGAGCATTTAACATTCTAGCTCGCAGAGTGGACATGACAGAAAAGAATATGCGCGTAGACTGTTCGCTTCGAAATAGAATAACGTCAAAAAGGTCTCGTCCTTTAAGGACTGCAGTCGGGTATTGCTGCTTGACCATATTATATAGACCATTTTTAGACCGGAAATCCTATAAATGAGAAAAGGGAATTAGCATAGCACGCGATGACAGAAAAGCTCTTTCTTGTTTAACTAACGGGAATGCCAGCATTGCAAGAGACTCCAGCGCCAGTGACGACCAAAATCCGTTTCGACTGATGGATTCTAGTTGCGACAAGATCTAACAGACCCGAAGCCTCCCTCGACCCCGGCTGAATGTGCACAGTCATTGCTCAACTATGACGGGATTACTCCTAGGCATTGAAGGGGGTGAGTTTTAAGGTTGGCATATTGTGTTTACGTGGTGAGCCGCACGCCCGTTTCCAGATCAACCGATTGTGTTTTTCTGGCAGAAGTTTTCGACAAATGAGAAGGAACAAAGGGGGCGGTTGTTCCCATATTTTGTTAGAAAGGAGGGTAAATACTCGTAGAATGGCCTAATGAAGACTCTATTTTTGGAACGATCGCCAAACTCGATCGTAGATGTTTGTGTGTTATTCATTCGTATTTAGTATGGAGAAATAATAGCTGTTCGTAATGAAAGATTGGCTTTTAACCAAGCATCTGGTCTGGATCCCTCTAATTTAGCAATGCAGGGGTGGTTCCGCAACAATGGAGGTTGTCTAGACCCCACAATCAATGTAAAACAACAACCTCCTTGTACTGTACTGTAGATCAAAAAGAAATAAATTCTAAACAACGCGCGACCATTCTAGTATTGGAGATGCTTGGTTAGGATCACTTTAATTTACACAGTTGGGATAAAAAGGAAAAACAAAGCGGCTCACTCAGTTTTAGTTAGGACGACTTTTTCGGTTGTCGATCATTCAATAAATTAAAATACAAGCCAGACCGGCAAGGGATATATATATTTGGAGCGACAACAGGACCTTCGTTTTTTTCCTTTTTGCAAAAACTAATAATGGCTATGGCTGATCCAAATAGACATACTTATAGGTGAATTTGGCATTTATTTATTTTATTTTTTTCGTGTCGCTTGAAAACTTACTGACCCCCTTTCCTATTTTTTTTATTTTTTTTATTTTTAAATCAGCGTCTTTAAACAACATTTCACTGTAGACAAACGGTGCAAGCTGGTCAAAGAACTTGGACAGGGTGCTTACGGAATTGTTTGTGCTGCTAAATACGTGGACGCCCCGAATTCTCCAGGAATTGCTGTCAAGAAGCTCACAAATATATTCTCGAAATCAATCATAACTAAGCGAGCTCTCAGAGAGATCAAACTCCTTAGACATCTCAGAGGTCAGTTATTATCATTGCAAATATTTTACCACTGTTCTAACCATGGCTTTTTAGGTCACAAACATGTATGGGACGCGTTGTGTTTTGGGGCGTTGCATTTAATTTCTCCACGTCTAACTTATTTTTAGATAACAAGCTTATATGACATTGACATTATCAACAGAGACAATTTCAATGAAGTATACTTGTATGAAGGTGAGTTGAAACCCAATATGCACGCTTTATTCTCGTCGACGACGACTAACCACAACAGAGCTCATGGACTGTGATCTTCACCAAATCATAAAATCTCGACAATCTCTGACAGATGCTCATTTCCAGAGCTTTGTTTATCAAACCCTGTGTGGGCTAAAGTATATACATTCAGCAAATGTGCTGCATCGGGACCTCAAACCTAGCAATTTACTCGTGAATGCCGATTGTGAGCTCAAAATATGTGATTTTGGTCTCGCTCGAGGTGTCCACGACAATCCTGATCTTAATGCCGGTGCTCTCACCGAATATGTTGCTACTCGTTGGTACAGAGCTCCTGAGCTTATTCTAGCTTTCCAGAGCTATTCAAAAGCTAGTAAGTCTCTAAAACGAACTCATTTTCTTAATTGAAAATTGCTAATTAACACTACGTTTATGTAGTTGATGTGTGGTCGGTCGGATGTATATTGGCCGAGCTTATGAGTGGCAAGACCCTCTTTCAGGGCAAGGACTTTGTGCATCAGCTCACTTTGATCCTTAATGTTCTTGGAAAGCCAAGCCCACAGACAATGAAGGCTATAGGATCAGCCAAGGTAAACTTTCAAAATTTTTGTTTTCTTTCTTTGTCCTATAAAGCATAGCTTACTGATATCCTCGTTTCTCCGTGTAGGCTCAGGAATACGTTGCCAACCTCGAGTTGGACCCAGCCGAACGCGTCACGTTGGACGAGCTATTTACGGATGTGAATCCTCTTGGTCTTGACCTATTGAAGCGGATGTTGGTATTCGATCCCGCTGATCGGATCACTGTGGACGAGGCACTCGAGCATCCGTATCTCAAGATCTGGCGAGATCCTAAAGACGAGATAGAATGCCCAACACAGTTTGATTTCAGTTTTGAAAAGCTTAATGAACAAGAAGAAATGAGAAGTGAGTCGATATAAAACCCCAATCCTATTTATTATTTCTTTTTCGACTAACTTTCTATTTACAGAGGCAATTGTACATGAATTTGACGACTTTCGAGCGGAATTAGCTGCTCAGGCCGCATAATGATATCTTCTCTCATTATTTTATGCCTTTTTTTTTTTAGGAAAATTTTTGTTTCAAAGATGTAGTAGCGCGACCTTGTGACTACGTAAAATATTAAAATCCTTTTCTTTCTTTTTTCCTCACTAATATACGTGTAGCTTGTGATGAATAAAAAGCATTGTGAACAAAAAAAAAAAAAAAAAAAAAAAATTTTGGAGTAGACGCGCCAAAGGATTCTTAGTCCCACCAGAAATTTATCTTCGAGAATATCGAAAAAAATATCTGACGCCGAGGCATGTGGACAGGCAAGAATCATTGGTACATGCGTGGCTACTGAAAATAAATTTTGTCATGAAGTGTTATAATTTACAGCTTTGATTTTTGAATCTCGATCTACATAATGATGAGATGCAAAGCTTGGAGGATTCCTTGGTTCCTGCCAGTAGGACAGCAACGCACGCGATACTTTGCGGCCACAGCAACGCCAACACCAGAGGAATTATGGAGAAAGCTCGGTGCGCTCGAAGAAAAGGCCTCTAAAATCTGTATTCATGGGAAGAAGGATGCTGCTCTCTACGAAGAGATAATTCCCGAGAAAGATGATCAGGTCTTCATTGCTATGTCCTCGGGAGTGGATTCATCTTTGACTGCTGCGCTTATGAAGGCCAGAGGTTATAAACATTTAACAGGTGTGTACATGGACAACTGGAATGATCCTTTAGGCTCTGATCGTGACATTAAAGCCCACAGATTGGAAAGGAGAGTATCAATTCCTGTAAATAAATCCTCAGTGCGTGACAATTCCTGTACTATAAATGGACCAGATGGATCGAGAAACTCATCTGATTGCATTGAAAGGGATTGGAAGGATGTTCAGGCTGTCGCGCAGTACCTCGATATACCAGTTGTCCGCATAAATTTGGAGCGTCACTATTGGACCGAGGTATTTGAGCCTATGCTCGAAGGATATCGGATTGGTGAGACACCCAACCCTGATGTTGGATGCAATCGATACATCAAGTTTGGGCGATTGATTGATAAGTTGAAAACCTCAGCCAGTAGAAAATGGTGGCTAGTCACGGGTCATTATGCGCGTGTTGCAAAGTGTCGCAGCGATTCGGCAGGTCAAATAAAACTTATCCGTGGCCATGACCAAACAAAAGATCAGTCCTTTTATCTATCTACAGTTAATCCTGATAATCTTCCTTACCTTTACTTCCCACTTGGTAATTACATTAAGCGAGATGTACGTCAATTGGCTGATATGGTAGGATTGCCAACTGCTAATAAAGCTGATTCACAAGGGCTATGTTTTGTTTCATCTGGAAATAAATCAGGGAAAAAATTTCGAAATTTTTTAGAAGAATACCTAGATCCTGCGCCTGGAGATATTGTTACTCACCCAGGTGGGAAGGTTGTAGGTGCACATAGGGGTATCTGGCATGCAACGATTGGACAACGAAGCGGTGTAACTATGCCCCAAGCTGATACAGAGACATCTGGGGTATGGTATGTTTGCGACAAAATCCCAGCAAAAAATCAAATTGCCATATGTCGCGGCAGGCACAATCCTCTACTTTACTCTGAAAAGCTTATTGCTCGTTCATGGAAATGGCTTGATAAAAATTTTGCACATGTTTTGTCCTCATGTTCATATCATATTGCAAATGGACAGGTCCAAGTCCAGGTTCACAGTCTTCAAAAAGCTGTTAATGTTAGGAATATCAAAATACTTGATGACGAGTGCCTTTGTATTGAGTTTGAAGCCCCAATTCGAGGAGTTACACCAGGGCAAAGTGTTGTATTATATTCACAGAGCCATGTCCTTGGGGGAGGGGTAATTGATAAGAAATATCGTTGCTCATAGAACATTAGTCTTTCTTGCTAATTGTAATAGAAGGTTTTTTTTTTTTTTTTTTTTGATTAAATGGCTGATGCTGCCAGCTCTTGCAGAAGCACATCGTTGAGGGCCTTTGTATTGGGTGGAGGAAGCGGGGAGAAATTCTCAGAAATAGATTTTTCAAATGCCGCTGCAAGTGATTGTGGTGTGCATTCTGTGACATGACCACCTTGAGCTAGGACATGGGCAATCTCCTTTTGGTGATTATCCATGAGAGCAGTATTGATAACAACAATGAGCCTCTTGTTTAACCGTAGAGCATCAAGAATACTTCCTGCGCCAGCGTGTGATATGACAAGCTTAGCTTCAGTCATTTCCTGTGCCATTTGACGAGTATAAGGAAATCCCACAATGGTGATCTTTTCTAGACGTTTTTTGTCAGGTTTATACCTGACCAGAGCCCGCACACACCCATCATGTTCATTCTCTATTTCTACAGTTGCTAACGATAGTTTCTTATTATCGCTAATTACCTGTACAGCCAAATTTTGCAAAGCCTGGTTAAACAGAGCTGAGTTCCCGTGTTGGATACGCAGATTACTATATCCGTGACATGCAATCAAATCTAAGAAAGTAGGCTTGAGAATTGTCTCAACTAATTGCACAAACGGTACAGTAGCACCAACAGTAACGAATAATGTATCTTCTCCAATCATTTTTATCAGATAATGAAGTTGTTCTTGTATGGGAGAAGAATTGTCGTTTCTACACTAAATTGGGACCACCTTCCTAATTGGAATTAAATCTCATCGAAGATGGTATCTTAATTGCTCTGTCCGTTTCAGTTTGTCGTCTCTTCTTTCTTTCTGATTATTCGATCTGGTTCTTTCTTTATTCATATTTCCTGTTATAATAGCAAAATATACAACATTTCAACCATGATCTTTGTGGATCATCTGTCTGTACCTGTAATTTTCCTGTTCCCTCCAAATAAACCCTACGGTTGAGCCGCACTACTTTTGTTCTAGTGGGGTTTTTCTAGCTACGAATATGATAAGGGCAGAAGACATGACTGTTAAAAATAGGCCTGCGACGGCCTTCACATGGCAGCTACGCAAATCTCGAAAACAGCAACATCATACAATTACCTTGGGCTCTTGTATAGTGTTGTCTGCAACTAACCTCCTTTCTCCTGAAATGCAGTAAGTACCTTTTCTTTCTTTTCTTTGGGTTTCATATGCAAGCAAATGACCGCCCGATTCCCAAAAAGGTATAAATTCCAAACCCCACTATTCCATATTTAAGACCTGTGTCAATCTCGGTCATATGTTTGAAATTACATAGCTGAAAACGTAGAAGAAAACGAACTTTTGAAAGTAAAGACTAGGTACCGTGTTATTGAAAACCATATCATATTGTTATGAATGTAATGGCGCTGACTGATCATTGTCCCCTTCCCCAAAAAAAGCATTGAGCCGCACGCCGCGCCACGCGAAAGTTGTTATGACGACGGACGAAAAATAATATTAGATGCAACTTTAATTTCAATTAATATCCAAAGCGATCAGCATCAGGTTACAGGCATAAACATAATCATTTGACTGTCTTTCTTTTTTTCTTTGTTCCGTTTCTTCTCTTTAAGTAGTGATCTCGATTGTATTCGGGAAAGACACACCGAAAAGGAAGCCATAGGAGGGTATAAAAACTGGGAAACCTTTGTCCGTTGTAAGTTTCTGAAAAACTAGGTATCAAGCATGTAGCTCTGACATGTCGCGTCTAACTTTTGGAATGAAATTAGAGTGTTTTAATTGTGGTGGAACTGCATTATCTTCTTTTCTTTTCTTTCCTTTCTATGATCCTTGTTGACCGATTCACGTATGTTTTCTATACTGCACATCTCGAACGATCGGCATTTCCCTCTTCTATGTTACTATCAACTAACCCTTATATTGCCTAGATGAAAAGCTAGGCCGATACCAGGATAAATTCCCATATATCTTTCGAGCTTTAAACCAGGGCATGCCTGTCCCCTCAGACAATGAGTCAACAACTCGTTCTGATACGGTTAATAACACCGACAGACAGAATTTGAGCATTCCTGGTGGATTCCCAAACGGCCCTGTTGACGACTCAAAGGCTGACAACGGTTCGGCATCCCCTAGTGGAGCAACTTCACCCCTCGACTCGCATTTTCCCTCGCGAAACCATAGTTACAATACTAGCTCTTTTTTCGAGGATAGCCCTAATGGCAGTAATCCCCATCTAAGGTCAGCAAGTGTAAATGATCAAGGTCAGAGTGGATGGCCCTACAGCTTTAAATCTTCGGCGAGAGCAAGTCGCGATTTCACCTCTCCTAGTAATGACGTTTCAACTGTTGTAACACCCGCATCCGAGTCTGTCAATGATTATTTTGATTCACAACATCATCTCGGTTTTGGAGCTCCAATGCAACCGATTGAATCTGACGTGTCGGTAACCTCACCTTCGCCAACTGATCGTCATATGAATTTTAAATCAAGATTCGATAAGCTTCGCCACAAATCGGTGACATTTGCTGGATCGGAAAGACCGAGGCCCGGTCCACTAAAACTTGATAAGAACAACAGTGAAGATAATAATGGTACTCCTTCGGGCACCACTACTCATAATAATAGTGAAATTATTCTTCCCTTCTATTCGAGATCGACCCCTACAACCCCGCGACACTCACGACCTTCTTCTATCTACGCTCCAACTGGATTCCAGACTGCACCAAATGTTCATCATACTGGCACGATAGACGAGCGTGTAGAGAGGGCAGCTCTACCTCGACGTGCCGCCAGTACAACTGACTTGCCTGCAACGGTTAACGAGAAACGGAGAAATATTCCAACCAGGCCGACATTATCATCACGGATTCGAAGTGGTTTCCATGAACACCATAAAAATAGCCCCTCAAAAACTCATCGTCGTCAGGCAGCAATCCATAGCAAATGGCAGAATGTCAAACATAATTTGAGAAACATTACAAGAAAAAAGAAGAAACCTCCACATCATTGGGAGATACGTTCCACTGCTCTTGTTTCCGAGATGTCTGCAGGAATCCCTGCTGCATTGCTTGTGGGTGCCGAATTTTACGCTCCTGAAAGGCGACTGCCTGTTTTACTTGAACAGCTCAACATATTCATTGTTCATGTAGATAGCAGTCGGAGTCGTGATCCCAAGTTCACTATTGAGCTCACGTACTGTTCAGGGTTAACCATGATGCGTTGGAGAGTTGTTAAAGAATTCCGAGACTTTTTATGGTTACATTCGCGTTTTCGAGTAGCTGATCTTCCATTTACTAGGAAATTATGTGTGCCAAAGTTCCCAAAGGAAGTTGCCCCATATGTTCGTGGTTTCAAAGAGAATGATATCGATAGTGATGATTTGGCTCAGCTTTCGGAGTCGAACGAAGTTCAAAGAATACCAACCACTGGCAATCAATCTCTGTCATGGCATCGGGGATCTGCGAGTGCTGGTGCGGATGACGCGTTAGAGAATGAAATCGTTGCCAAAGTAAGGGATGGTGACAGGACAGTATCCGCATTTCAAGCATCAAAGTTAGAGATTTACCTACGAGAATTAGCTAAAGCTCTTCTTTTCAGACCAGAAGCCAACCACTTATGTCGATTCTTCGAGCTTTCCCGGATGAGTATGAGACTCGCAGGCGAGCAGTCATACAAGGGTAAAGAGGGGACTCTAATTATGAATTCTTCAGCTTCTTCAAGTGGATGGCGAACTAGCAGATTTAGGGCTCATGATATTAAAGAGATGTGGATTCGTCATACTTCTAAATGGTATCTTGTACGGCATTCTTACATTGTTTGCGTGGATGCATTACTTGATCTTTCAGTTCAAGAGGTATTCATGGTCGATCCAGACTTTAAATGTGTATCCCATGTTAGTTCTAAAAAAGCTCAAATTCAAAAGAAGGGCAATAGCCTTCTGACTGGATTTCAATTATCTAATCGAGAGCGCAAGCTCAATCTTTTATGTGGTTCACATCGGACGCTACATCAATGGATTAAAAGTATTGAACATATGGTTACTAATACAATCTGGTCGCGTCCTCACCGATTTGATAGTTTTGCACCTGTTCGGTATGGTGCAAAAGCTCAATGGTTTGTCGATGCTCGTGACTACTTTTGGAATGTGAGTGCAGCACTTGATCGAGCCAAGGATACTATATATATCCATGACTGGTGGTTATCACCCGAATTATACCTACGACGTCCGGTTGCAGCTTGTAATCAGAGATGGCGAATTGACCGAATTCTCAAAAGGCGTGCGAAAGCAGGAGTTAAAATATTCATCATTATATATCGAAATGTGGGTACAACTATTCCAATTGACTCATCGTGGACTAAACACTCAATGTTGAATCTTCATCCCAATGTTTATCTTATGCGATCACCAAATCAATTTTTGCAAAAGACTTTCTTTTGGGCTCATCACGAAAAGCTAGTCATGGTTGATAGTAGTATTGCATTCTTGGGAGGCATTGATCTATGCTTTGGTCGTTGGGATACTCCACAGCATGTATTAGCCGATGATAAACCTGCAGGATTTGATATGAGTGCTCAACAAGCATTAAAATCAGCAGATCATTTGCGACTATGGCAGGGTAAAGATTACTCGAATCCTCGGGTGAAGGATTTTTTCTCTCTTGATAAACCATATGAAGATATGTATGATCGATCAATAACACCACGAATGCCTTGGCATGATGTACATATGCAGATTGTTGGGCAACCAGCTCGAGATTTATGTCGACACTTTGTGCAGAGATGGAATTATTTGCTAAGGCAGAAGCGACCATCAAGAAGGACGCCATTTCTAGTGCCTCCACCAGATTTTACAGCCGAAGAATTAGCAGGGCTTGACTACAATGGATCATGTGAAGTTCAATTATTACGATCAGCTTGCTCATGGTCATTAGGCCTTCACAGTGACAAGTATGAAAAGAGTATTGAAGAAGCATATGTACAGACTATTGACAAGTCTGAACATTTTATATACATTGAAAATCAATTTTTCATATCTTCAACATTCGTTGAGAATGCACAGATTCATAATAGGATTGGTGATGCGCTTGTTTCAAGAATTATTCGTGCAAATGATCATGATGAGATGTGGCGAGCGATTATTATAATTCCACTTATGCCTGGATTTGAATCTGAAGTTGATCAGAATGATGCTACTAGTGTAAGATTAATTATGCAATGTCAATATCGAAGCATCTCTCGAGGTTCAAATAGTATATTTGGGCGATTAATTGAGAGAGGTATCAACCCAGCAGATTATATTCAATTTTTCTCCTTGAGAAAATGGGCTAAGCTTGATCATGAAAGGATACTAAATACTGAGCAACTTTATATACATGCTAAGATTCTGATTGCGGACGATCGTGTTGCAATTGTTGGATCTGCTAATATAAATGAGCGATCAATGAGGGGGTTAAGAGATTCAGAAGTCGCAGCAATTATCCGTGATACTGCAGTGATTGACTCATACATGGGAGGAGAGCCTTACAAGGTAGGGAAATTTCCTCACACGTTACGGATGCGTCTGATGAGGGAGCATTTGGGTGTCGACGTTGATATATTGGAAGAAATTGTAAATCAGACTGAAAATGCAGTTAAAGAAAAGTTGAGCCTGAAAGATGGGCAAGCCAATGGGAATGAAAACTCCACAGCAAAAAAGAAACGACGAAGCAGCAGCGGAAGTTTTTCAGATATTGGAAATGAATTTGGAGGAGCAGAAATTGGAGTTGAAGAGAGGATTGCTGAACGACTTGAGGAAGCTAGGCAACGAAGTACATTCTTGGGATTTAACAATGAAGCAGGAGCTGGGAATGTTGGATTATGCGAAGGAAAAGCACTTAGTGTTGATTCTAGATTAACAAATAATAAAAAACATGACGAAGATGTCGATGGAAATGGAGTGGATAATTGCAATAGGTTTGAAAAGGAAACGACTAAGAAGCAAGTATTTGAGAGTGCAAATCCAGCATCAGAATTTGTTAATAAAATCAATATTGATCAAGTTGATTTATCGTGTGATGATGAAAATGAACGTACTAGACGTCTTGAAGAATTTATGCGAAAAGAGTATGATGGAGCATGTTCACGGAGGTGTGAAAAGGAAAAGGCAAGAACAGCGAGTTTAAGTAGCTCAGAATCAGGTCAAGGGGATCACAGTGATACAAGTGACGCGAGTAATAGCAATAATAATCATACTAATAATAATAATAATAATAGACGAGCATTTGGACTAAGACTTGACAAGGAAGATTGTCTTGATCCAGCCAACATTGATCCATTTGGATTTAAGGATCCAATTGATGATAAGTTCTATATTGATTTATTTTTAAGGGCAGCAGTTCAAAACACAGAAATATTTAGACAGGTATTTCGATGTCAACCAGATGATAAAGTGAAAACATGGAAAGATTATAAAGAAAGTGTTTTATTTTTTACGAATTTTATGAATATGCAAATGGAAATGACTAAAAAATCTATGCAACAAGCAGCTAATGGTGGTAATACAGGGGATATTTTGAAGGGAGTAAATACAGAAAAGGCAGCATCATCACCATCGTCATCATCATATTTAGACAAAGCACCTGAAAATGGAGTTGAAAAGAATATAAATAATGAAGGAGCCATTAAGACGGCAGTTGGTATTTCTAAAGATATAAATCAAGAAAAGATTCAAAAGACGAAATCTCAAGTTGCAAAGAATATACGAGCAGATATGAGTGACTGTAAAAGTTCAGTTGGAGTGAGTAACCAGAAAAAAGAAGTTGAGGAGGAAGATAAAGGCAATGAAAAGCAGCAACGTGATGAAGGTGAGAATGGGGATCCATCAGCAACGACTAGGAATGGGACTGCATTACGAAATAGAGGTACTACCAATACAAGCACAAGTACAAATGGAGGAGGTAGACAACGTGGAATGACAATGATGAAGGAACTACCAGAAGCATATAATTATTTATTACGAGATGGTATGGGAAAGATTTTAATGGATCGAGCAAAAGCAGAAGAATTACTACAACTTGTTTGTGGACATATTGTTATATTCCCAACGGAATGGCTGGTATCTGAAGAAGAAAGTGGTAATTGGTTTTTTAATATGGATTTAATTCCGCCAATTGAGATATATGATTAGATTATAAATGAATATTTGATTGTGTAATTTTAACTTTATGATTTATTGTTGGTGTCATGTAAATTGCTTTAGTTGTTGTTGTTGTTGTTGTTGTTGTCGTAATGGTTGGATCAAGACGGAGACGAACAAACAAATCACCAATATTTTTGGTGTTGTCGACTGTTGTTTGAGAAGTTTTGATAGTTGGTGGAGTAGGTTGAAGAAGGATTGTTTGTGGAGGATTTTTAGCTGATAACCAAAAGAAAGTATGTCCAACCAGTGAGAATGGCAAACAACACGTAGATGAAAAGTAAATGGTCAAATTAGGGAAATAATTGAATAAATTGTTTGTAGATTGATTTAACAAACCGATCATGTCATCATTATCCTGTAAAAGCATTTGATTTGGTCCCCATAATGATGATTTATCTTTTTGTATGATAATAAACGGAAATCCATCAATGATAATTTTATCAAGATGGGAATTATAGTAGCATGTATCATTAGTGAGTGAATCCTTAAGACATGATAACTTTTCAATTAACCATAAAATGCGATTACGATTAGTACGGCAAGAATAAGAGGGTATTGATTGTATTTTTACTAAACCCTTGTCAATATGTGGAAATCGTCCATCTAAATCGTAGACAATACTCAAATCATCATCATCATCATCATTACTGCTGACAAGATTTGCGAGGAAGCGCGTTTTTCCACTACACGATGCTCCTAATACTTGCACTAGTTGGCTATTACTACTATCTTCATTCGAAGAGGTTAAAATCCTTTACATTTTCTGTTAGCGTGTAGGAAATCTTTTTGTTAAAACGGTGATATATTTCTCTTACTGATGAAGAGCGTCGCATAGATTTACAGGCTGTTGAATTTGATGAAGGATATTGTACATAAATTATTATTATTTTTTTTTTATTGATGATGATGGTGTTGCAGTTCCAGCCCCAAAAGCGCCATTTTATAATGACGCTCAAGCAATATCCTACCAGATTTCCCCTTTATTCTATGGCGGTTAATATTTTTACTACTACTATTACTGATACTACTATGATTATGACTATTTGTTGTTGTTGTAGTATTTTTGGTATTTTGTTGATGTTTCCGCTTAGCCAAGGCGACAATATCGAATCTCTGATCACTATCGAGACTGGTAACGTCGACTAAATTATGCCTTGAAGATGGTGATGGTTGTTCTTGTGTTGGTGGTGAAGTTACACCTGTATGATTATCGTTTTCCTTATTATCATTATGACTCTGTCTAGCACTATCAATTGACTCTGATAAAGATTTCAGTGCATTAGCCGCATTCAGTGACTCCTTTACTAGTTCTTCTCTGATATCTTTTGGTTGTGTTGTCCTTTCTGGATAATCTGGGGTATGAATATATGTATGATCCGCGGGTAATGATGGTAACCATGGTGGCATATAACTGCGCAATCTCTGAGACGGAGCTATAGCAGGTACATGTTCAGGCTGTTGTGGTTTTTCTTGTGGTGGTGGCAGCGGTTGTTGAAGATAATGGATAACTTGATGATCAACAGCATGATTCGATGTTCTCTCCATCTCAATATCGAGATCGCCAAGTTGGACTTTATTAAGGAACAACATCATTGACACTTCACTTATACCAGGAGATGCAGAATGCCGATGAACTTCAACAAGACGATGAAGCGAATCAGTCAATCTTTTAAGGTAATCACCAGCGACAAATAATAATAATTCAAGAGCAGCCGATTGAATATGAGTCATCGTCATCATTTCCTCATCTATGCATGTTGATAATATCACCATGATGGCCTGTTTAAACCGTTGATCCATCACCACCTCCTCTGCCATGGTGTTTAGTTTGGTGTTGTTGAAGTGCCCACAGCTCTTTCTCCCATCAAACTCCATCACCAAAAAAAACAAGTTTACTATGATAATAGGACTACCGCGAAGGGCAATTCTAGTCGTTCTATCTATTGTCATTGTATCTGCAGTCTTTTATGCATTGAATATTACATTTCCTGATAAATATTATTATAAGGGATCACAACAACAGTATAATGCTGGGGAACAACAGCAGCAGCAACAGCAGCATGGACTTGCAAGGTTTACGTGTCGTGATGTAAATGATTGCAAATTTGGCTATGTTCAATATGTGACGGATTTAGAATACTTATGTGCAGCGGTCATGTCATTTTCATCGCTGAGTGTAAAGACATCAGCGGATTTAATCCTGTTACATTCAAGTTTATGGAGTCCTGATGGAGTTAAACGATTATCAGATGAGCACCTTGACGAGGTATCGAACCCAATGCAGGGCCAAGATGAATCAGATAAAGAATATTTTACGCGTATTCAAAGTTTACAGGAGCAAAGGACTATAACCAAGGCAAATAGATTACTAGAAAAGGCAAGGAACGAGTTTAATGTAAAACTTATACCTGTTGATATTATGAGAATTGAAGGACTTCAAGATACGACATGGAGGGATAGTTTTACAAAATTACAAGTATTTAAACAAAGTGAATATGATCGACTTGTATTTTATGATGCTGACTCAATAATTCATCACGCAATGGATGAATTGTTCTTTCTTCCAAGTGCAACAATTGCAATGCCGAGGGCATATTGGTTAGATTTTGATGAAGCGAGTGGTAAATTCTCAAAAAATAAATTTACATGGTCAGATCAATTAATGGTTGTTGAACCAAGTAATAAAGTTTATGAATTATTAATGTCAAGAGCAAAAGAAAGGAATGACAATGAATATGATATGGATATTGTTAATCATGTATTTGATCCATTTAAATCATGTGGTAATAAACAATCAAATATTACATGTCTTTTATTACCACATCGTGTATATGATTTTTTATCAGGTGAATTAAGACAATCAAATCATTTATCATTACTTGAAGATCCTGATCCAAATATTGAACAAGTTGAAACATATAAATCAATTGCTGTTAATAAATGGGATGCAAATCAAATCTTTACCCAAGCTAAATTTATTCACTTTTCTGATTGGCCAATTGATAAGCCATGGCTTGATCCAGTTGATAAAATTAATGCACCACAGGTTTGTTCAGATGAAGAGCAAAGTGATGAAGGAAAAGATTGTGTCGCAATGCAATTATGGCATGATTTATATAGTGATTTTTCAAATAGGCGAAGAGAGATATGTGATTATGGTGATGCTTAGTAAATTTTGGAGTTTTTTCTTTTTGATTTGTCTTTTTTATTATATAAAGGATTTCGGTATTTTTTTGTAAATCTTATAATCGCTTGACTACAAGAAGTTTGCAATTATATATATATTTTTTTATTTTATTTTATTTTATTTTATTTTATTTAACTTTTTTTTTTTTATATACATACAAACACACGGACCCATTCTACATACCACTCATATCAATAGAAGTTGTAAAATGTTGAAATTGCCTTTTACCTTGTGATAAATAGAATTGAATTTTTTCAGGATTTTCTTCATTTTTATGTTGATTAAATTCACTTTTAACCCAAGTTAATAATTCAATTCGAACATGTGATTGTTTTGGCATCCTATTAATTTGTCTTAATATACTTCTATAAAAATCAATTACTTGTTGTCGAAGTAAAAAACTTTTTAATGATAATATTGGTTTCTTGCTCTTTGTTGTTGTTGTTGTTGCATATCTTCTGGTGATGACTGAAATCATTGATTATGATTTTGTGTTTTTGGTGTTTAGTTTGCCGTTCATCAATGTGTTTTTGCCCAGCTTACTTCTAAAGCAGCCAGCAAACAAAAGAGAAAAATATTTTACCAAAAAATAAATGGAATTTATAATTCATTCGTTCTACGCATGCTAAATGATAGCATTAATCTGCTCGTTTTTATGATATTTCTCTATTTTTCTGAATATTAATGGAACACGTTCAGTCGTTAAATCGTACTCAATTGATTCTATATAACCCCATATTTATTCCACCACCCAAAAAAAAAAAAATCTTACATAGATCCACCTTCGCCTCTACTCTGTATCCATTCAGTACTTCCACTCTGTCTAGAATTAGGTAATGATGACGTTGTTGATGGAACAAAACTATACAGTTCACGCTGTTCCCTTTGTAATTCATCATTGTTTGTACCACCAGCTGATCTCCTTGACCTATTAAACATTGAAATTGAATTGGCTAATTCTTGTTCACTTGACCAATCTCTCTTTAATTGATCTTGCGGACGACGTATATAACGCTTTGTAACATCGACAACAGGACCACCATTACATTCAATTGCGAGGACATAACGCATCTTTTTACCCCATCCTTGAGAGTATAATAAAGGTTCATCATAACTTGCTTCACAACTATCAATATGAACCCACCTTTGTTTTGTTGGTGAATATACTTCTGTCCAAACATGATCCTCACTATTCCAAATATATCTCACCTTCATCCCGATTATAAAACAAATATATGTAAATGCATTAGCCCATTCACCACATCTACCCTTTCTCCAATCAATAACAAGTTTTGCTGGATCATTATATCGTGGGAATCTCTCATATCCACCACATTTTGAACACCTATATAGTTCAACATTATTCCCACCATATTTCAATTCTTCCCTTGTCGGATCTGTGCCCCCACATGATTCAACTTGTGGCGATCCACAATGTGAGCAATTTGGTTTGTTCACCCATGTAAAGAAATCATTCTTAAACCAATGTAAAAGCTCCTTTATAAGCATTTCCTGTACACCAATCTCATCAGATGGCTGTACATCTTTCACCTTTTCTTCTGCATTATTCATTAATCGCTCAAGCGGAATCACCGAGAGTACCTTGTCAACCTCGCCAGCATCTCTCTCGTATTGGTATCTATCCACAGTTTTAGCCAGTGAAACGAGTTGCTGATCGAATCGGCGACTAGTACCAGTAGCAGTACCTCTTACTCCAAGTCTATCCCTATATCGTCTTGCGATATCATTGATCCAGTCTGCCATACTATGTCAAGGTGGGCTTGCTTGGTGGTTGGGTGCTACACCATCACCAAAAAAACACCAGCTAAAGAATGCAACAGCAGCAAGCACTGATCCTGACATTGGCAGCAGGATTCTTGCTGCGAGTAGGGCTTGGGATCGTGTTTCCTGATTTACCCAGCAGTTTAGATGCACGAGTCGAGATATCAACTCCAATCACATCTTTCAAGCGGTGTAAGAAGCAGTTGAATAAGTCTCTTGTTATGATGATGTCTAACTAACTGAAAAATATCTAGTAAAAGAAGGAGTATTTCTATATAATCATGGACTCTCACCATATGACGGTGGAGTATTCCATCAAGCTCCAATATTGCTGTCATTATTCGCACCATTAGATGTGCTTGGAGTACCAGATTTGATATATTCAATAATATTTGCAGTTATTGATGTTTTAAATGGATGGATTCTGGCATCAACAATAAAAGGGAATGGGCCGAAATATACAATTGCAGCAATCTATTTACTGAATCCATTTTTAATCTTGACGAATCTTGCACGATGTACAATTGTATTTAATAATTGTGCGATCCTTTCATGTATTTATTATGGAGTACGTGGGAATAAAAGCATGTCAATGTTCTTCCTTGCATTGGCATGTCATTTATCATTTTATCCGTGTTACTTGTTGATTCCACTTGGTGTTGTATGTTACAAGGCATCAAATAGTAGAGATAAATGGAAATATGGACTAAATATTGCAATATTATTCGTTTTATGGTGTGGAGTAATATTTGGACTTGGTTATTTAATCTCACCAGGCTATTTATCATCAACGTATGGACCAATCCTTTTAGTTTATGATTTAACACCAAATATTGGTGTTTGGTGGTATTTCTTTACTGAATTATTTGATTATTTTCAACCATTCTTTTTATCAATATTTCAATTACATATTGTAATTTATATTTTACCAGTTACATATCGGGTTTGTAATTCAAATTCATTATTTGGATTAATTACCTGTATTGGATTAATTGGATTATTCAAATCATATCCATCTATTGGTGATTCTGGATTATATCTAAGTCTATTAATTGGAATTAATTGGAATAATCAATTATTATGGAATAATTGTCGTTACCTTGTACTTTCTGGTCTTGTCATTATATATGCTTGTGTTCTTGGCCCAATATTTTATCATTTATGGATCTTTCAAGGATCAGGTAATTCAAACTTCTTTTATGCAATTACCCTGGTTTACACGTTGGGTATTTCAATGGTTATTATTGATAGCGTATTATCAGTATTAACTATTGAATTCGATCATGTTGGGGGAAGAAAAGTTATTCAAATTTAAACACAGATCCTTTCCAATATATACATATTTGGATAATGTATAAATAAACCTGATCTAAGCTTACCACTTGGTAATTCTGAATGATTAGCAAATTTAAATTTCATTTTATTTAAATACCATTCTCTTGCAATTGGATTGGATTTTGCAAATACTGAAAGCATCATTTTATTTAATTGTAATTTGCGACATATTTGCTCAAGACAATTGTTTATTAAAAATGTACCTAATCCATGTGACTGGAACTCGGCATCAATTTGAATCTCATATATGTATAATACTGTCTCATTCTCATCAATGCATTTTAATCCACTCGCAAACCCAATCAATCTTTCATCATCCCATAATGTAATAAATATCATACCATCTTGTCTCATTTCTTTTCTCTTTTCATTATAATTCCATCCACCCGGATAATCTTTATTATATTGATCTTTTAAATTTTTACCTACTAATTTAACGCATTCATTTATTATATCTTTATTTGGCTGTGTAAAGACCTTTAATTCCAATTCTTTTTTATCATTTTCTCCACATATTCTGCTACCTTTGTATATAATTGATATATCTTTCACACTCTTACACTGCGCATCACTGTCAAAATACAACTTATAATCTAGCATATATGTTTATGTTTTTTTATAGGATTGAAGGGCATCTCATCGCCTTTTCATCGAGAGACGAGACTTTTGGTTTGGCGTTTCCTCCCATCAACTTCACGTGACAAAACGTGAATTGTACCTGGATTCAAATACCTTTAGACTGACTGACAGACTCCATCCATTATCCGGGGAAATACTTGGGAATACGATCATGTATGGCCTGTATCTAGGAGAATCCAAGCAAAGCAAGTTTGGATGATATTCTACATGCTTGTAGTTGACATTTCTCGGCATAATTTACTAGCCATACGCTCACAGCCTTCGCATTGCAAGGAGGGATAACTCAAGTCGAATCACTGAACTTAGTCTATATACTTGAACTATATATATACTGATACCTTTGCAGTGATTATAAATAGTATACGAAGCATGCGTTCTACGGATCAAACACAATCTTCTATTACCCAAACTACCATGACTTGATAAGACACAACAACGACAGTTAGTCAGGACATTAGTCCTGTAGCCCCCAAACGAATTCGGAGGATAACTCATTTTATCGTAACGATAACGATAATTGGAAGTTCCATGCAAAAGCCAAAACCTATGAATCAAAGATCACCAAAGCTTCGCAGCCTATGACTGAAGAGTATAAGACCATTATTATCTCTTTTTTTTACTACCATGAATTAATGGAACATAATTTATAAGATGGGATACGTCGAAAGAAAAGAGATGTTTCGAGCGCCCGCCGGATTATTGGTCAATACCATCTAGCATCGCAATATACCTTGAGTCCACATCAATGATTCATCATCTCGCAGTCAGGCATGGTCAGAATTCGGCTAAGCGTCAGCTAATCATCAGCCGGGTTCCAAGGCACTTTTAGCAATTTTGATGCCGACAACTGCCGTGAAAGCGATAAGATTGTTGGCTTAATATTTGACCTAATTGGAGCAGCAGTGTATTGAGTTATTGATTTCGCCGAGGAGGAAGAAGAGATTGCAAGTTAACTTAGCGGAAGTAATATGAACCTTTTTCTTGAAGCCATGCAAAGGGATCGAGAATAGTCTATTATGCACTTTATCAGACTTGAGAGCATCCCTAAGGTTTTTTAACTTTACACAATGTACTCGCATCTTGTCGATATTTGAAAGTTGTGATAGAATATCGGTCAGAAGTTGACTACCGCTCAATGACAAATCTTGCTAGCGCAGTTACCAACACTCAAGAGCTTATCTACTCGCACCAATGAAACTTGCAGTGACACATATTGGTAAAAAAAAAAGGAGGGCAATCCTCCCGAATTCTACAGCATTCTTTAGTTGTCATTACGGTGATTGCTCTGTGGATAGTATTTGAGTATCTTCAACCTTGTCATATGATTCAGGTTCAGTATAACAAATAATGGCTTTCAGAGTGTGTTCAGCTATATACACTGGCCCCTGCTGATCCGTCGTTATATGGGTTCTTTTTAGGATGCATATTCTGCTGTGCTTTTTCTCTTGCATCAGCCTCGCGGAAGTCACTCTTTAGCTTCCTCGGGCTTATAAGATGTTGTCACGGCTAGTACCTTGCCGAGCAGATATGGAAATGGTCCGAGGATACTACGAATCAGCGAGATAGAAGCCAAATATCAAGGTGATCAGTCTCTGTCTGATCGAGCAAGACAACAAAGGGTCAAACTAAAAATTACTGGCCGTGGAAGAAGAGTTTGACAATATAATGAATTATCCCCCCCCCCCCAGACAAAGTGAAGGCAGTGGCTCTGTGTGTTATACTATATTGGAAATATCTATACATTGTTATTGTCAAAGGTTTTTTTCTTCTTTTTATATTTTTTTGATATTCATCTACAAATCATAGAGCCAAGCAGAAAGAGGTATTTTTTTTTCTGACATTTTATGTGAGTTTGAGCAAATTGAATAAAATTTAAAAAATAAGAACCCTAGCTAAAGATACAAACCAAAAAAAAAAAAAAAAATGTGAAAAGGTATTAAAATTAAAAACTATTTATATATATATATATATCTATTTACTGTGTGTTTGGGGATTTTATAAAAGAATTATAATAATAATTCCAAAAAAAAAAAAAAACCCAAAAATTTTTTCACCATGAATGATACCTCCATTCAGCTTGACGCATCCTAGATTCAAAAATTTCACAACCTTCAATTAATGGAATATTATTCTTATTCTTTGTTGTATTATTATCATTATTATTAAAACTTAATTTAAATTCAACAATTGGAATCATATCAGTAATTTGTATACATGATCTTAATTCCAATACAGTTAAATTTTTAAAAAATTTTAATGCCCTTGGTATACCAAGATCAGTTAATAAATAACAATGATTTAATGATAACCGTTCAATAAAATTTCCACGATATTTAACAATTTCCCAAATTGCTTCATCAGTTATATAACAACCAGCTAATCCTAATGTATTTATATTTGTCCTTCGAACAAGATATTTAACACCACGGGTTGTTATACGTTCACCACAACTTGTTCTTCCAACATTTAACATTTTTAATCTTGGACAATGCCTTGATATACTTGCAATTCCACGATCACTAACCAAATTACATGCCCGTATATCAAGAATTTCTAATCCATTACATAAATGTCCAACCATTGATAAAAATCGATCATCAACCCCATCACATCCAGGTAATACTAATCTCTTTATTAATCCACCACTTAATAATTCACGACTTGGGATTATATTTGGACATGTATAAAATTCCAACCATTCTAAATTTTTTCCAATATGATTTAATATTTCAATTTGATCTTGATTTGCATCTGCAATCTTATGAAGTATTAATAATTTTGATTGTCTTCCACGTAAATGTAATATATCTCCTTTACATTTACCTGTACCATCAAATCCATCATCAAGACTTTTAGCTTTATCAAAAATAACCTGTCGAATAAATTTATTCCATTCCCTACTTGTACATAAATGAATATGCTCATATAATAATGGTTGTCCAATATCATACCATAATCGACATACTAATAAACTATTATATAAACAATGTTGTCCTTCATGTATTCTATATCGTTTATATGATGTATCAGAACCTGAATGAACTTGTTCTTGTTTTGCTTCAATCCATGCTCTCCTTGCAACTTCTTCATCTCCATGAATTAATAATGCATGTTGATAACTTAATGGTCTCCTTCTAATTGGTGGTGGTTCATATGGTATCAATGCAATTGCTTCAACCCAATATAGTATCTCATGAACAATTTCTGGAATCATCAATGCTCCATGTTTTGAAATTTTCCTTTCTACTTTTCCATTACCTTTTCCACAACTTGTATTACCATCATGGCTCTTTCCACAACGATGATTAATTGATAATTTCGATACTCGACGACACAATCCATCCATTGTTGAATCTTTTTCACAAACATCATTATTATTACAATCCTCGTCAAATACGAGTTTTCTTGCAACAATATTATTCTCCTTCATAAGGCTAACAAGCCCAGCAGCAGATTTGCTTCTTGATGATGATGATCCTGGTGTTAATGGCGTACATGACTGGCTGTTGAGTGTTTCTTTTTGCTGCTTCTTTGGTGTCTGTGGTTGCTGCTGCTGCTGTTCTTGCTGTTTCCTCCGACTACTGACAAGACAGGATGTTATTGATGACCATGAGAGTCCTCTCTGATGACCAGCATCATGTTTACTCATTTGCTAAGGCCCAAGGTAAAATTTTTGAAACTTTTTAGTGAGTATAACTTACACACATATATATATATATATATGTCCAACTTTTATCTCATGGGTGGGTGGGTGATTAAGCTCGTAATGTGACTAGAACAAAACTAGAGCACCAAAATGCACACTTGCAACTTCACACAATGCTGAATACGAGATAGACTCAAACTCTGTCCAACCCTTTTGTTACCTTCCTCTCTATATTATTATTTCACCCGGGGGAGGAGGAGGCTGGTTGACAGGTTCTTGGGAGGAAAGTTCGAGTTTCCCGAATTAGGCAGGCAGGCGCCTAGTTTCCTAATTCGGACTCATCAGATGAAAAAGATTTTAACTTAACTCTTAAAAGCCATATCCCCTGAAGAAGAAATATTCCCAATTCCAATACCATAACACCAACATATTGAATTAAACTTAGCGCATCAGGATGTTTAATTCCATTAATTTGTGTTAATAATGAAGCCATACTAAATGCAGCACCTGTAAAATCAATTGCTAAAAAGATAAAATTTAATCCAACAACTTGACCATTCCTTTTATATATTTCATAATATGGTGGTAATAATCCTGCAATTATAAAGACTGCACTAAAAACACCAATTGGTATGACAACCCATTTTTCTCCCATTTGATATCTCTCTCTTAAACCAAATACAAGACCTGTTATTATACCTGTAAATACCATACCAAATATTGTAAAATATCCTATACATTTTATTGTTGATTGTTTATATTGATAATGTAATACTTGACATGTCCATATTGTACATAAAAATGTAAATATTATTGGTTGAACTTGTAATGCAAGACTTGGTTGAATTATTAAAAAATATCCTGCTAATGGTACTCCTGCAATTGCCCAAAGAATTGCAAATAATAATGGTACTCCCTCTGTTGAATGATTTCTCCAATTCATCCATATTTGTGGTATTAATTGTATACACCAACATACTGTACCAATAGTACCTGTAACTGTTGATGCTACCGGTTCCTTATCAGCCATACCCTACTACTGCTGTACATCTGTCCGGGCTTTGTCTTGTTAATTTTAATTTTAACATCCTCGGCCAAGCTCATCGATGCCAAATTATCTATCCAACCTCCCAACACTACGTAGAACTTATTTTGACTCATCGATAAATAAATTATATTTCTTATCTTTATAAACTAAAAATCGTCATATATATATATATATATATATGTAATAATAATAAAAAATTCAAATTCAAACCACCACCACCATCACCATGTAAAATACACCATAAAAATAAAAAAATAGAATAAAAAACTTATGCCAAAATTCTTACTTGAGTAAATCAAGCAACATTTGCTGGTATTCTGCACCATCTGCACTCAATCCCAATGATCTAGCTTCATTAATTAAAAATTCATATGAATCAATAATGGATTCAACATTTAGAGTATCATCTTGATCTTCACCACCTTGAATTACAATATCAGATACATTGTTTCCTCCACCATTATAAATTAATTTATTTGGTGTATCTGATGGTACATCTGATAATACTCCTGTTGATGCATGTGCAACAATATTTCTCTTTAATTTAAGTGGTGTAATTGGTGCTCCTTTATAACCAGATTTTGATGATGGTGCCAATGATAAAAAGTAGGTTAAAAGTCCTGCAACATGTGGTGATGCCATTGATGTTCCTGATAATGTTGCTGTTGCATATGGTGATCCAATATATGTACTAAGAATTTGATATCCAGGTCCAAAAATATCTACACATTTACCATAATTTGAAAAATATGCACGAACATCTTGAACTGTTGAAGCTCCAACTGTAACTGCCTTTTTAGATGCTGCTGGTGAATAATCACAAGCATCTGCATTATCATTTCCTGCAGCAACAGCAAAATTAACTCCTGCTTCAACTGCTGCATTAACTGCTAAATCTAATGATGGTGATCTACCACCACCAAGTGACATATTTGCTGTTGTACCACGATATCCCTTCTTTTTATTCTTTACAGCTTGCATATGTTGTTCAGCAACATATTCAACTCCTTTAATAACATCACTCATTGTACCAGAACCATTTGATCTTAAAACTTTAACTGCAACAATATGAGCCTTTTTAGCAATTCCATATTTTTTACCACCAATTGTACCAGAACAATGAGTTCCATGACCATTTCCATCATAATCTGCATCTCCTTCAGGAATTGTTGTACCCCATGATGCACGTCCTTCAAAATCATGATGTTCCCAATATGTACCAGTATCGACAACATATGAAGTCACTCCTGTGCCAGCATCAGATTGATAAAGGTATCGATTAAAATTTCCAAGCTTCAATTTATCACGACTTGAAGTTCTAGCTAAACCCCATGGTGCATCCTTTTGAGTCATCTTTTCATTTGTCCGAACAACAGAATCTCGTTCAACATATAAAACATCATCACTTGCACGGATTTCAGACAAGACATATTCATCAAAGATTCCACTATAACCAGACATTTTATCACCAAAATTAAAAGAATGTTTAATACCATGATTATCACCATGATTAGCAAAAAATGACAATTGATCAGCATCACGTTTTGCAAGACGTTCATTATGAATAGATTGAACCCATTCTTGATGTTGAACAGCAGCATCTCCTTTAATATGACCCTTTAAAATAATAATATAACTATCAGGTACTAAATCTGCATCAATAGCACCTGATGATGATGATGCAGCAGTATTTGCACCTGCAGTTAATAAAGGCGCCTCCCGGGGCAACGGGTCCATACTAACAATAGCATCAATAACTGATTCAACTACATCCTCAAATTCATGAGCGACTTGTTCGATATCGGGATAATGATGTTTATTATTGCTTCTTCTATCGTCATCATCTTGTGATAAGGGATTTCGAAAGTTGGTAAAGATACCAGCACCATTAGCGACAGATGCAGCAGCAGCGGCAGCAGTGATTGCGCTTGCCGAATTCCAACGCATAATGAGAGTTAGTTAGTATGTAAAAAGGGAGTGGAGGGGGGGGATTTTGTGTTGGATTTATATGGATGACGAGGATGAAGGAAAGGAAAGAAAAGGGGTGGCGGGAGAATAGGCAAGGATATTTATTTGACCAGGAAGCAACTACGTAAAGGG